>SJYV01014018.1:463047-503387 GCA_006410875.1 Neotragus pygmaeus | reverse complement strand
TTTTTTTTTTTTTTTTTTGGCTTCAGTAAAGGTGAAAAGTTAAAGTGCTAGTAGCTCAGTCCTGACTATGGCTCCATAGACTGTAGCTCACCAGGCTCCCCTGTCTATGGAATTCTCCAGACAAGAATACTGGAGTGGGTAGTCATTTCCTTCTCCAGGGGACCTTCTCAACCCAGAGATTGAACCTGGGTCTCCTGCACAGCAGGCAGATTCTTTACCATCTGAGCCCCCAAAGAAGCCCTCAGTAAAGGTACTCAGTGCCTGGTATACCTTCCATATAATCTTCTGGGTAATGGCTAGACAAGAGATATAATTTTCCCTGCTAGTCATCAAATTAAATGCAAACATACTTATCTAAAGCGTGAGCCTACCTGTAACTATTTTCCTTAGGTTAGAATATACACTTTTACACCAGCAATTATTTGCTTGCTTCAACAAACGTTGCTTGAGTTTCAGTGGTGCCCGTGTTCACTGGAAGGTACAGCGTGAGTGAACAGAGTGGCCGACGTGACCCAGGTGGCCTGCCGCCAGCTCTGGCCACTCTTCTTAGTTCACATGTGTTTAGACACCACCCATTCATCTTGGGGAAGAGCGTTTTGATAGAGGGAAGAAGAATCACAAAGACAAGGATGTGTGCTCTCTGGGTGACTGGTTATTTCTATTTATTTCTGAAGTCATTCAGATGCCCTTACCTATCAACAATACACAGAGCCTGAAATGTCTCTTAGTTAATCAGCTCGGGAATAAGCGTAAGGAAAGTTTCTTCCTCCCCTCCCTCCTTCTTTCAATCTTTTTTCCTAAAGGACATCTAGTAATGGAATAAGGAGTGAGCAGGTTGGTAGCATGCCAACCTAGATGGGGCATGAGATTATCAAAGAAATAGTAATATGATGCCAGTTCATCAGGTATTCACTCACAGTTCCCTAAAGTGGGCTTCTTCAGATGTGGTACAAGATCACCTAGAACAGAACGTTTAAAACCAACCACAAACAAAGAGAAAGCTTTCTCTTTGGAGTCAGCCTCCTGCCGTTGGGTATTTTTGAGACGTCTGGACAAGTTGCAGGGAGCAGCTGCAGCCACACCACCACCCTGAGCCCAGCCAGCTGACAGTTGCCTAGAGTTGGCAGTGGCAGCCAGATGAGATCGGGAAACCCCAAGACGCCGGGGGTTGTGGTTTGTGTGATTGCTGCGATTATTAACATAAATCCTCTATCAGGCCTTTCAAGAAGTTGGTCTGGTCCATAACATGGCATGTAATACACTGGCTGTTGTGAACAGGGTGAGGTAACACATTTTCAGCACAGCAGATCTTTTGACCCCAGTGACCACAAAATAAATATGAAACACAATTTTAGGAGTCGTGATTTGAAGGGAACTCCACAATATTAATTCTTGTCAGTTCCTGTGTGAGGAAATGTGTTTTCCCCTTCATTTCCATTCACTCAGTTTTTCTTTGTTCAGATGTGTGTGTGACTGTGGGGTGTGGGGTTGTATTGTACATGGCCACACACACACACACACACACACTTTTTTTTTTCCCCAGTCCTCATCAAAGTTTACAAGACAGTTTTGGACAAGAAGACTTGATGCAGAGATAGAAACATTTCTTGCACCCTCTTCTGCTGTCTGCAATGCAAAATATAGGACAGTTAAAAGCAGTTTTTTGTTTTCACATTTCCTATGAGCAAGGTTTTTTCTCACAGAAAACCCACAGACCTCATAGTTGCCGTTCAGAATATTAGAGGCAGCATGAGCATTTCTTCCTGTAACAAGTTCCAATGCATTTACTAATAAGGAAATTCAGCTTTTAACAAAAGCTGCGCCATCTCACTTTTTTACTGCATCCATAGCCATTTGGGGTAAAATTATAGGTGAATATCCAAACTTNGAAGACTCCACGTCACCATGCGAGGCAGGCTGGAGGCGTGGAGGCCGTGAATCGGGAGCTGGAGCGGCTCCTGGGGAGGAGCTGGCGGGTCTGCAGCTGGACCCCTGCCGCCGCTGGGGACAGGTGTGGGGCCTGGCCTGCACGAGCTCCGCAGGAAGGGCTTTGGCCAGACCCCTGCACCCCTCAGCCACTCAGCCCCCGACCCCGAAGGCCCGAGTCCTCAGAAAGAAGTGAAGGGCGCTCAGCCTGGGGCTCAAGGCTGCCCCGGGGTCATGGGGCAGGTGACTCTGTAGCCCGAGGCGAAGCCAGAGCCCAGAGCGCCGGAGCGGCCTGACCGCGGTGCCCCCGTGTGCGGCGGGAGGCCTGGCGCCCACCCCTGCTGGGACACCTGGTCTCCACCTCCTGCCAAAGGCCCTCTCGGGCCAAAGATCCACCAGGCTTCGTTTCGGTGCCCCGGGCAGGGCAGGGGCTGGGTGCCAGCCATGCCCGGGGGCGTCCCCTGTGACCCGCAGGCCTGATGGCGTCCCGAGAGGGGCGCGGAGGCGGCGGGCGAGACAGAGCCCTCACTTTTCTCATTTGTAAGTGACTGGAGAGAAAGCAAGCTCGAGGCCAGGGTCCAGGTGCCCGCCTCTGGGTGGCCAGGCCCCTGTCCCGCGTCAGATACCCCTCGCCCTCCCCGCTCTCAGCGGGCGCCTCAGGTGGAGGGAGCAAAGCCCGGGCTACAACAGGAAGCACAGAGAACTCTCCGTCAAGGCCACCAAATAGTTAAACGCAGGCAGTTGGAGTTTTCAGGCTGAAAATGTGCTGTGATACGTGATCTATAGTTTCCATCATGAATAAAATGTCTTTCTTCACCACGTCTCCCACAGTGGAAACACTCCACGAGCTTTTCCTTATCATTTCCTTCGCATGAAGTCGAAAGCCAGTTCTTTGCCAATTAGCAATCTTTCCTTTTGCATCAATTTAAGTTTAGCCTTAAGAATAAAGCCCCACTCAACGCAGCTGTCAGCGGGAGAAAGTAAGAAGGAACTTGTCAGGGTTTCTCTGACGAAGTAGATAATAAAAGGCAGAGGAACCCTGGTGTTTTCCCCCCAAAATGCAGGGGAAAGAGATTTTAAAAATCAGAAATTACTTAGCTGCTCGTGATATTGAAAAGCACAGTACACTCACCGCAGCAGAATAAAATACACACAATTAAAATCCTCATTTTGAAAGACTTCAAAGAAAAGCAATATTTGTTAGAGCTGAAAACACACCGAGGTGTGTGAAGTAAAGCACCAAAACGTACGTCCCTGTAAACTAATTGGATAACGACATATATTATCCGAGCTGTCAACTTCCACTGTGCCTTTAGAAGTTCCTTTTGTTAAGCACACAATTTCCTCATTAAAATACCAAAACAAGGCAAAAATACCTGCTGGCCAGCCCTGAACCTAGCACACAGCCCTGCCTTATCCCAGAGACAGCGACACTCCACGTTGCTCGCGTTTTCGGTTCGTTTCTGCGAGGCAGGCTCCGGGTTTATTGATTCCGTTTCCCCGAAACTCAAAGTTTAGTAGTTTAAAATCACACACCATGGTCTCATTTCAATGTCTCCCTTCACCAGTTCTGAACCCAGGATGGAGTCTGCAGAGCCCGCAGGCAAGCCAAAAGATCCTCACTATTCCGTGGGATCCTCACCCCAAAATAAAGGTAGCCCAGAGTAAGACTGCCACCATCCACCACACAGTCAAACCCAGCGAGAAGAAGGACTTTATTCCAACCAGGGCCGACTCTGCCCGCACCACCCTGTGCGCTTCTCAGCACCAGAGGGCTTTCCTTTCTTCCTCTGTTTCTCCTGGGCACTATACTCAGAACCAGGGGCTGGAACTTCAAAAGCAGCCAGGAGCGATTCCCCAGGCACAGCGAGGGCGCTCTATCAGAAGGGACGTGCTTACAGTCCCTGGGAAAGGGGGACAGAAAGCGACCTCCAGGGAACATCTCGACCCCTGGCTGGCCCAGCACCCCCCCCACACACACACACACACACCATTCTGGATCCGGGAGCCCCACGGCTCTCCACAAACACAGCAAACACCGAGGGTGGGGCTGGCACACGTTCCTGCAATCCCCAGAACAGAACTTTTCACCAACTTGAGACAGAGAGCGCAAGTCCCGGCCGCCCAGGTGAGCGGCGATCCAGCGGCAGGTCCCCCCTGCCCACGAGAGCCAGCCCTTCTGCCCCACTCACGCCATGCCCTGGCGGACCCCAGCTCGGCCGGTGGCCAGCACACCCGGCCCGGCTCCCTCCACGCCGGATCCAGGGCAGAGCTTCTGGAGCCCCCAGGACACCCCCGACCCTGCAGCGGCCACTGTGGTTCAGACGACCGGACCCTCTGTGTCCCGCCCCAGCGCTCAGCAGAAGAGGCCCGGCCCGCGGGGCCCCCACCCGCCCAGGACACCGCTCCTGCGGGGGGACCAGCGCCTACCTCCCGCGCGGCCATCCAGCTGCTGTCTGGTCCGGTCCGATCCTCGATCCTCATGGGGCCGTGAGGCGGCTGGAGCAGCTCGGGCGTCGGGGGCGGCAGGCAGGGTCTCCGGCTGCCGCAGCCGTGGTGGCAATGGGCACAGCTGGAGCCCGGCCACGGGGAGCCAGATGCTGTGCAGCGGCAGCAAACGAGCAAGCAGACGGAGCCTCCGGAGGGCCGTTTCCAGAGGGTTCCGAGAGCCGGGCACCGCGCGCCGCGTCTCCTCCCGGATGGCTCCCGCCGCTCCTGCTGCCGCTTTTACTGTACCATAATGCACTAGGTCTGGCTTTTACCCTATTGAAAGAACATGAATATATTATTATCCACACAAAAGAGCAGGTTATTGTTTATGAATTACCAGCCTTCCCAGCAACAAAGGCTATTTTCATAAGAAAACTCAATTTCATTTCAGCTCCAATTTGATTACCAGCTGAAGAAAAGACGCTCCGCTCCTAACCCTCAAAGGATTTTTATTCATACCATTGAATGGGCTTTATTGCTTCCTTTTCAAAACTGACGTAGAAAGCTTTTAGAGTAAAACATTGACAAAAAATTATTGCGCTGCTATTTTGTGCAACCACGGAGCTGAAGAGGGCAATGATTTCTCAGCCATCCTTCACTGTACTTCAGAATAGCAGAGGCTGGAATTAATGACAGCCCAGAGAGAGGAGGCGAGCCCAGGTCTCACAATGCCCGTCAAATCTAAATGATCACCATACACTGAAAAGCCCCCAAAAAGCCACCGCTGATTGATTCACGGCTTTCACAAGAAAGACAGGCTTGAAGAGTTTATTGCACCACAATTTACTTGGAATTATCATAAAAACGAGTGCAGAGGCTGAATGTCACCCCAGCCTGCTCCAAGAACACACACCCAGGGACAGAGTTCAGGCGCCGTTGTCGCCTCTTGGGCTGGGGCGCAGGGCGGCCGGGTGTCCAGGGAAGAGGCTCCGTGAGCTCTTAGCATGTGGAGCCATGATTCGGGCTCCGTGGGGCAGAATGGTCACCCACACACACGCCGGAATATTTGTCCATCTTCATCTTTTAAAATGGAAAAGACTTTGAGCTGGGAACAGTGGCCCAGGGTCCTGGAGGCTAGACACCTGCTCTGAGAAGCGTCGTCCTCCCTGGGGCTGCCCTGAAGGGCGCCTGTCCGTGGGCTTGTTGCTCCATTCCCCGGGGGGACGTTTGCAAGCGCTCAGTGGCTCACAAGAGTGGTTTGGAGGCAAATGTTTAAATAACACAGGTTGTTGTCGCTAAAACATCTCTCTCCACATGCACAGCACTCCTCTTTTCATTAAAATCTGAGTAATAACGGCTAAGCTGGCAGGGTTGCCAAAGAAACCTGCATTTGACATTATGCAAAGTCTGTGGCATGGCAACCTGGCTGTGGAGGCGCTGGGGCCACGCCGGCTCGGGTGGGATTGGACCGACGAGAGCCGGGCAGATGCCGGAGGAGCCCACTGGCCNTTGCCAAAGAAACCTGCATTTGACATTATGCAAAGTCTGTGGCATGGCAACCTGGCTGTGGAGGCGCTGGGGCCACGCCGGCTCGGGTGGGATTGGACCGACGAGAGCCGGGCAGATGCCGGAGGAGCCCACTGGCCAGCCCCGCCACTTGGCTGCCTACCCGGCACCATCCAGTTTACGGGTAAAGAACGCGTCACGCTCAGTGTTTTACTGGAAAACAGTACTGACATTTTAAAACAAACTAACCAGAGAGTAACACGACCCCCCCTTCGTTAGCCACCACACTTTTCAAAGACTGTTGACCTCAAACACGAATACAAGGGTTTTCTCTCTTCTCTCCGAGTCAGGCTTCCAAGCCTCACTGTCCCCNTTTTGGGTTCCCCCCCCAACCCCCCCCCCCCCAGCTATCATCAAAGAAATGCTTAAACCTGAAAAGAATCATTGATTCCAAGGATGAGGAATAGATTTCAACTGTCCTACACCAACTCTCATCTACTGAAAATGGCATCCTGGACACTGCAATGAGAAGTCTCCCTTCTAGCTCAGCAGCTACGGTTGATTAGTAGTGTCAGCCACTGATGAGAGTAGAGGGGAATGTTTATCATTCAATGTTTTGTTTGACTTTCAGACAAGTATCTGGACAAGTCAAGGAGTGAGCTGGGCGTGGACCCATTCTCTCAGTTTGTCACTGCAAAATCATTGAGACCGTTGGTTTGTTATGTGGCACAATGAAGAACTGTTAGAACCTATTAGGGAAAAAATTTGGAGGCATGAGCTATCCTTTCTTCTAAGAGAAGCTTCATCAGGAAATAGAACAAAGGAATAGAGGAAACCTGCAGGCTGGTACCGTGGCTGCCCCTTTGCTACCCTCCCTCCCCATTCATCAGTGCCCGTGTCCAGGCTGGCTGCTCTCGAAGGGCAGCCAAGCTCTGTGGCCCAGGGCCAGAGACAAAATCACTGCCTCCCGCACTTAAGAAAACACTCTCCTGTCTCCATCAATCAGTGGGCTCCCACTCAGAGCCCCTCCGCCATGCCCTCCCCAGCAAGGCCCAGATGTTTTATTTATGGGCTGATCTATTTAGGAGGGAGCCGAGTCAGACAGTATCTTGCTTCCTATTATTCATGAGCTTTAGGTAGAGGGAGGCTACAGAGGCAGATGAGAGAAGCCTTCAATCAAATCTTGATGAAATAAACTAATTAAGGAGATTACACCTCCATAATGATGTTAATTCTGCAGACAGGAAATCATGGGCTTCCTGGCCAATTCTGGCGCTGCCTCTACAAAGGCATCCTTCAGTATCTTCAGAAATCAGTGGTGGTCCCTGTCTGTGTGTGCAGGGCTGAGCCACTGCCTGGAGGCCAGAGCCTTCCTCCATGAAGACCAAAACCCTTGGTTCTAAAATTCTCTCACTCATCCTGTTGTAAGGAATCGGAGTGTGTCCAGGGCCCTGAGAAGACTGATTTATTACTGTTGTCCTCATCATTGTTAATCAGCTGGAAGTAGAGTGTCAGATGACATGTAAGAGTCAGGCTTATAGGAAGCACCCCAAAGCAGACAAGGTGTTTCAAACCTCACTTATCAGTTCTTGCCCAGCCCAGTCCCCACTCCAAGGCCTATTGTAGCTAAAAGGTGTTCATACCAATTTCCTAGGTGGGGGAATCAAAGTAAAACCTATTCACTCATTCATTCATGCATCCATTCAGTCACTGCTTTATTCAACAAATATTTATTTGAAGGCTACTCCATGCCAGACCATTCATAGGAGTGAACAAAATAGTGCTCTTACCTTTGCAGATCTTACACTTAATGAAGGGGAGAGAAAAGAAGCACACAGTCATGAGCTGGAGAGAGTTAAGTGTTACAGAGGAAAGCAAAGATGAGAGAGAGGCAGTTAGCAATCAAGGATATGAAGAGGAGCCTGGTGATATTTTACTAGAGGCTCTCAGAAATTTCCCTGCAAAGATGACATCTGCACCAGCCATGGGGTAAGGAGGCTTCGGGACAGAGGGACAGCATGCATAGGTACCTCAAGCCGGAATGGAGTTGTGTAAGTCAATATCATCACAGGTTAAGACAGAAGTCGTGACATGCAGTTGCGGGTGATAACTTAATAACCATCTTCCTCTCCCAGTTGGCTGGTAGATTCATGTGGGCAAAGTCTGTTTTGTCCTTTTTCATCCCCCTCATTCTTATAGGAGAAAGAGTGTTTTAGCACATTGTCTGGCATATGGTAGGTGTTCAATACCTGCTTGTCGATTGAATGAATCATTGAGGGCTCCCTGTGCAAACGTAAGGATGGATACACATGCTGAGAGGCAGGGGCTGAGATGTGGGCTCACATGGGCAGAGTTAGAAGGTAAATGTTCCAGTGCCTCATCTAGGCCCTGGCCCAAGGAGCAGAGCAGCCTCCTTGTCTAACTCATCTAGTCTCCTTAGCTTCTTGCCAGCCTCAGTGCTCGAGATGGCAACCTTGAACACGAAGCAGCTGGCTAAGGAGAGAACCATAGTGGTATTCTTCTTACCTGAGGCAATTGCTAACATCAACCCTGTAAAGGCATAAAGGACAGAATTCTACATGTATCAAATTGATGGTAATACAACCACCCAGGAAGTGTATGTTGCATGCAAGGAGTATACATGTCTAAAATACAGCCTGGTGTGCTGCAGTCCATGGGATCACAAAAGTCAGACACTACTGAGTGACTGAACTCAACTGAAAGTACACTTTAAAATGCAAATAAAGCAACTATGAAGTGCCACTATTAACTAGTAAATTAGTGAAAATACAAAATAAAATATTTACACTCCATGCTGGAAAGGAGGCTATGAAACTATCATCAATTACTGGTAGGCAGAGTATATTTTGGCAACATTTTTTCAGAAACAAAACTAGGCAATAGATTTCCAGACAAATAAGAAGAGTTTATATATTTAACTCGGTGGTAATTCTAAGAATGTACTCAAAGTAAAATTCCTAAATATAGAAAGGCTATATGTTTGAAGATACCAGTATTATTTATAACACTGAAGAAAACATGCAAGCTACCTAAATATCGAAAAATAGGGATATGGCTAATTTAATTTAGGTTTATATTTATAGTCACCAGAATTGCGTGCAATGACCACAATGAACATTTTCTAGATGAAATGGGAACACACACACATTGCTTATAAAACAAGTGAAAGTGTTAGTCACTCAGTCTTGTCCAGCTCTTTCCGACCCTGTGGACTATAGCCTACCAGGCTCCCTTGCCCATGGAGCTCTTCAGGCAAGAATACTGGAGTGGGTAGCCATTCCCTTCTCCAGGGGATCTTCCCCACCCAGGGATTGAACTCCCTGCCTTTTGCATTATAGGCAGATTCTTTACCAGCTGAGCCGCAAGGGATGCCCAAGGATACTGGAGTAGGTAGCCTATCTCTTCTCCAGTGGATCTTCCTGACCCAGGAATCAAACCGGGTCTCCTGCATTGCAGGCAGATTCTTTACCCACTAGCTATCAGGGAGCCCTTAACATAGATGTTCATACCAAAAAATGCTGGATAATTTTCATACAATGAGGCCGAAAATTTACACTTTTAAACTGCTTCTCGGGTGATTTTGACATCAGCCAGCGCTGATAAACAGGAACAGAAGTAGCAGAACCATCAATGGGAATCCAGGTGCTTCTGCAAATTTTCTAGCAAGGGTGCAATTTACTCAATGGTGACCAGGCACCAGACGCTATTCCAGATGCTTTGTGTGTGGATTGTTCATATTTTCCTTCCACTCACCTGGAGGTAGGAACCACTGTGATCCCATTTTACAGATGAGGAGACTGAAGCATGGGGCTTCCCACATGGCCTTAGTGGTAAAGAACCCACCTGCCAATGCAGGAGACACAGGAGACTCAGGTTCAATCCCTGGGTTGGGAAGATTCCCTGGAGGGAAAAAAAAATGGCAACCCAATCTAGTATTTTTTGCCTGGAGAATCCCTTGGACAGAGGAGCCTCGTGGGCTATACAGTGTATAGGGTCACACAGAGTCAGACACAACTAAAGCAGCTTAGCATGCACGCATACAGACAGAAGCATAAGGCAGCACAGAAATTTGCAAAGTATAGATGCTTACAGCCACTTGCATAACTGGACCTTCCTTCAGTGAGGACTTGGCCATACGAGGGATGTTCTGGGTTCCCACAAGTAAATCCCACAGTGACAACCGCAGTTTGAGCCGCCATTTCCACAGGTCTGGATGCTTACCCCATTGCACCTTTCTTCTGGACGTGGCCCCTTCCCTGATCTGACTTATATCCTCCCCTTATCTAGTCTCCACACAGGTCCATTGGAGTCTGACTGACAAGGGAAGAATAACTCACACAGTGGACCCTTGGAGGGAAGGGCCTACAGGGACTGTGGACTCTGTGTTGCGGAGGAAGGATCCTCAGCCATGTGCCGAGTTCATAGCAGCCAGGGTGACATGCCTTCCTGGACCAGACGGCTCTCTGCTGCTGAAGATTGATTACATGCAAACAGTTTTCGTAGCAATCGGCACTTGCTTTAACAAAATCCAATGCAACCCAAGTCAGGCTAATTGTTTCGGAGTACAAGCCACACGCTCTTGGTGACCTAGCGGCCCCATGAAGCCCCCAAGGTGGTTTTGAGCTATGAGTGGCTTTTTGTCACTCACATCCTAGGATTTTCTCAGCAAGAACAGAAGAGGGGGGCTTTCAAGGTTTCCAATCCAGGTCACAGACATGTTTCACATAAGGAGTGCCACTTATTCATTAGGCGCAGTCAGTAGAAATAAGATGACCTCTCTCTCTGGGTCTGGCATAGCAATGGGCATCAGGGCAAAAACAAGGGCAAAACTAGACTGGTCCTTGCCATCCTGGATCTCACAGTTGGTTTGGAGGATACAGGCAGCAATTTAAAAATCACACGAGAAATGTATAATTATAGGCAGGGGAAAGTGCTACACAACACAGTGAGCATTTACCAGGGTTTTCTGGCCAGTTGAGGGTTTCCCAGGTGACTCAGATCGTAAAGAGTCTGCCTGCAATGCAGGAGACCTGGGTTCAATCCCTGGCTCAGAAAGAACCACTGGAGAAGGAAATGGCAACCAATTCCAGTATTCTTTCCTGGAGCATCCCACGGACAGAGGAGCCTGGTCGAATACAGTCGACGGAGTCGCAAAGAGTCGGACACAACTGAGTGACTTCACTCACTCTGGGGAGGTGGGAGGAAGAGTTACTTGATGAGATCTGAAGGATGCACAAGACAGTGACTGGAGGAAGGGAGAGAAGAACTATGGTCCTTTCTAGAAATGTGAAAATATCCAGCTGAACTTAGAAAAGTCCTAGTTGACAGGGAAAGTCCTAGTTGAAAGTAGAATTGGAGCGTTCACAGGACCCTGTCATGAGGGGAACTTGTAATTGTTGAGGATGATCCAAAGTTCTTGCAGTGGGGTTTAAGCTGGGAATGACATAATCAAATTTGCATTTTGGAAAAGATTGCTCTGGCTGCTTTGCAGGGAATGAACCTACGGTGGGGACAGGAAGGACAAGGGACAGAAATAGGAGGCTGAATCCCTCTTTCAGCCTCTGGAGAAGGAAACCTGGGCCACAAAGAAAAGTGAGGATACAGAGAGAAGTAAATGAAGTTAAGAGATCAGTGGACTCGGTTGGGAATTAGAGCAAACAAGGAAGTGTGTCATCTCCAGAGATTACAGTCTACCTTACATGGAGCCCCACCAGAGTAAGTACTCACTAGATCTTTAATGTGGAGAATCCACTCCAGTACTCTTGCCTGGAAAATCCCACGGCTGGAGGAGCCTGGTAGGCTGCAGTACATGGGATCGCAAAGAGTCGGACAAGACTGAGCGACTTCACTTTCACTTTTCACTTTCATGCATTGGAGAAAGAAAAGGCAACCCACTCCAGTGTTCTTGCCTGGAGAATCCCAGGGACGGGGGAGCCTGGTGGGCTTCTGTCTATGGGGTCGCACAGAGTTGGACGCAACTGAAGCAACTTAGCAGCAGCAGCAGCAGATCTTTAATGGCTGGCTTCTACGTGACTGTCTTTTCTTTGAACTTCAGAAACCTTGGGAAGAAAGTTCCAGAAGATTGGCCTCAATAGTCAAGACTCGAAAGTAATTCCTGGTGTTCATTAACCTTCACACCATTTTTTGGTCCAGAGGTACTGAGAGAGGGAAGGGGTTGGTTCAAAACAAAAAGAACCTATCAACTAAAAGGATACACAATGTGAGAGTTGCAAGTTAAGTTTTTGGGGGGGCAAATGAGGACTCAGCACCTCAAATACCGCTAAAGACTGCTCCAAAGAAGTAATGCGTTCAGTCACTTCAGTCATGTGCAATCCTATGGACTATAGCCCTCCAGGTTCCTCTGTCCATGGGATTATCCAGGCAGGAGTACTGGAGTGGGTTGCCATTCCCTTCTCCAGGAGATCTTCCCGGCCCAGGGATTGAACTTGGGTCTCCTGCATAGCAGGCAGATTCTTTACCCTCTGAGCCACCACATGCCAATTTGTAGTTGATAAACCTCTCCATATCCTGTAGAAATTGGCTGGTGGTCTGTGCTTTGGGGTGAACTGTTCTCTATTGGAGGTGCAGAAGCCCCAGAACTGAGCCGCTGGCGTGGATGTCAGAGGTGGGTCTCGCTGTGTCACTAACTCATCGTGGTTGGAGCTGTGTCAAAGTGATCAGTTTTGAACCTGGCACTTCAGGCAGAGGGCTTTCTGCCCAGGGTCCTCCGAGTCACTTAACAGCCCCAAGCTCCCTGTACCAAGCCAACCCTGAGGGCTCTGGGGGCTTGTAAAGAATAAGCAAGCACACACACTCCAGCATTAACAAGGCTGCAGAAGGCCAAGGAAAAGGCAACTAGAGCTCCGGCTGCCCCTAAACAGAGGAAACCGCAACCCTGACCACAAAGACCTTGCAAACCGAGCTCCAGGGGCTGTTCAGAGTGAAAACCTGTCCCAAGGTTTGAAAGAAGCTCCAAAGTTCACATTTCCCAACAGCCAGCAGCAGTCCCAGTCATCAAGAACAATGGAAACAAGGCCGGCTCACCAGACAGAATGATCCCCAGGGAAAAGGCCACGTGACAAATCCATCCCCTTTGCACACCTGCAGAAGAGCAGCCTCCCCAGCCGCGCCCCGCCATCTCCTCCAAGCTCCATCCCAAACCCTGCCACGAGATCCCAGGAAGATTTCCATCCAAGACTTTCAATGTCACCACAGCTTGGTGCTGGCATCTTGATAATCAGGAATATTCCAATAAGGATGTGTGTTTAAAAATGCAGATTCCCAGGTGAGACCTGCCCAAGAATTTGCATTTTTAATAGGACACTGTCTCTAGTCTGTGGGTCACTGCTCTGAGAAATATTTTTGAAGAGTCAGGAAACTTTTTTTAACCTGGTACAGAATTCTTTCCCGTGCATCACTCAGCCACAATGGATTCCAGAGAATAGTATTCTGGAAGGTTGACAGACATATGGGCTGGTGGCTCCTCCTTCCTTCTGACTTTTCCAAAAGTCTTCCTAGTGGTAGCTTGTTAGTTCTGAATTCCTTACCAAGACCTCTTGTTTAAGATAACTCATGCAAGTTGTTGCTATGGTGCTTGGCCAGGCGGGCAGCTTCAGACAGTTGTTCCCCTAATAGAGGGAGCATTCTCTAGGTTTTCAGAACAAGCACATCAGACCTTCTGGTGCTACATCTTGGTTCTGCCCTTCATTATCTGTGGGACCCTAAAGACATTGTCCGCCTATAATGCAGGAGACCCAGGTTCAATCCCTGGATCAGGAAGATCCCTGGAGAGGGGAATGGCAACCCACTCCAGTATTCTTGCCTGGAGAATCCTAGGGACAGAGGAGCCTGGAGAGTTATAGTCTATGGAGTCGCAAAGAGTCGGATATGACTGAGCAACTAGGCGGCAGTCAGTGCAGGAGACATAAGAGTCGGGGGTCCCATCCCTAGTTTAAGAAGATCCCCTGGAGAAGGGAATGGCAACCCACTCCAATAATCTCGCCTGGAGAATTCCATGGACAGAGGAGCCTTATGGGCTACAGACCATGGGGTCAGACATCACTGGGTGACTAACACTTTGACTCCAAGGATTTGACAGATGCTTAGAAGAAGTAGGGAGGAGCTGAAAGAGAGAGCGAGAAGGTGAATGGATGAATGAATGACAATCATTAAGGATGCTGGAGGAGGATCTTCATTTGGGGCACCTGGTATAAACACTTTAGCATCATTATTCCAGATCAAAATTACATTTTCCAAGCAGAGCCTAGGGTATGTTTTCCATGCCTTTCATTTGCCAAAGTGCACAGAGGTCACTGAGTTGGCTGGTTCAGGAAGCCTTTCACAGTATTTCAAGCAAAAGACTTGCCATAAGTTGCCCAAGCCACCATGGTCCCTGCCTGCCTCAGTTTCCTGCCATTGACAATTAAGTGGGCATTGTTAATTAAATTATCATCACACTTAATTGAGAGTCAGATAACTGTAATTTTAATGAACTTGGATTGCTTTGGGTAAGACTATGCACTCGTTGGAGGAACAACCTTCTTGCTATATTGCTAATGGAATTCAATTGTATCTGTTGGAGTGGATGACAATAACAACAGCAATACCCTGGACTTTTGTTCTAAGGAAGTGAAGTGGATTTAGCATGAGGGTGGGAGTTAGTTATCCAGAACCTATGTGGTTGAGATGGAGGGGAGGGGTTGTTCAGAGGCCTGTACTTCAGATTGAATAAAGAATTCTGAATTTTCTAGCAATCCATAGTAGCCCTCCAACCAAATCCAAACTCAGTCACGTCATAAATGCCAGTATAAAATATGTCAAAGTCTGGGTTCATGGATAAATGAAAGAATGAATTCATTAATGTCAGTTGCCCAGTCAGTTCTAAAAGCACAACTACATTTTTCTATCCGGA
This sequence comes from Neotragus pygmaeus, assembly GCA_006410875.1. Classification (NCBI taxonomy): domain Eukaryota; kingdom Metazoa; phylum Chordata; class Mammalia; order Artiodactyla; family Bovidae; genus Neotragus; species Neotragus pygmaeus. The sequence continues at coordinate 488,593 of SJYV01014018.1, read as the reverse complement.
ATGACAAGGAAAAGACCTATTGGAGGGATCTGGAGTCAAAGTCAGTGAATGATAAAGCAGGGGCCGGTGAAGGTTCTGTATTGAGCCAAAAATTAAATATTTTAGGTTTCATGGGTCTTATGATTTAATCAACTCTGCTGTTACAAAACAGTCTTAAATAAATGGCTGTAGTTGTGTTCCTATAAACCTTTATCAACAAAAACAGGCAGTGAGCTGGATTTGGTGGCCAGAGGTTGTAGTTTAAACAAAGGTAATTTCATTGAGAATATCTAGTAGAAATAGGTAAGATGTACATGTACACATGGAATAGCAATCAGTGCTTAACTAAAGAACAGATCAAAATGATTTGCAATTTTTCATCAATAAACAGATAAGTAAATAATGCTACAGGTGTGTTTCTTTCTATTTTAAATTAAAAAAAAAACTTTTTAATAAAAAAAATTCAAAAGCAGAGAGGGAAGAAGAGCTTTCATCAGAGAAAACACAAATATTGAGTTGGCTAAAGTTTGTTTGGATTTTCCTGTAACATGTTGTGGAAAAACCCAAATGATCTTTTTGGCCTAGCCAATACAAATTACCCTTTTGGAATATTTCCTTCCAACCAGATTTCTGTGAAGACTTAACATTATTGTCATCATGTCACCATGTAAACATGTTCCTTTTACTTAATGTCATTTCAAGCATTTCGAAGTTGCTTTATAACGTTCGAGGTCATTCTTTTAAGTAGCTGTATAATCTTATTTTGTTAATATACTATAATTGTTTACTAATCATTCCTCTCATAGACATCTTGCTTAATTTCTGCTCTTGTTCCACTATGACATCATGTGGTAACAACTTATCTGCATTTTGGAGTTGTTTTCAGAGTAGTTTCCTTGAAGCTGAATTACAAAGCATCCAAAAACGTTAATAGATACAGATAAAAGTGCAAAAATTTCCCCCAAAGTATATGCTAATAGAATCTGTAAATAGCAGTGATCTAGGGTGCTACCCCAAATGGAGTGTCTATAGTCATGAAAATCATTCTCTTTAACAGTTTTGAACATGCCCGCTATGAGATCCAGGCCTCTTCTGAATCAGAGACGTCACTTAACTGTTTCTGGAGAAATGTTAATGCAGACGTTACTTAGAATCCTTCATAAATGAAATCCATCAGTCCACAGATGTTAGTGAGTGCCTGGCCTCTGTAATACCTCTCTATCGTCTTGCCCTCACCACATAGAGACAGAAAAAGTGAAGTCACTCAGTCGTGTCGGACTCTTTGCGACCCTGTGGACTGTAGCCCACCAGGCTCCTCCGTCCATGGGATTCTCCAGGCAAGAATACTGGAGTGGGTTGCCATTTCCTTCTCCCAGGGATCTTCCCTACCCAGGGGTCGAACCCAGGTCTCCCGCATTGCAGGCAGACAATTTAACCTCTGAGCCACCATGGCTCAGAAGGTAGAGCGTCTGCCTACAATGTGGGAGACCTGGGTTCGATCCCTGGGTCAGGAAGATCTCCTGGAGAAGGGAATGGCAATCCACTCCTGTATTCTTGCCTCCACTCCCCACCAAAAAAGGGGCTCAAAGAAATAGAGACAGAAGTGAACCCCTAATCCAAAACTGAATCCAAGAAGAGTTTGGCAGGGAGTCATGGGCAAGAAAAACCTCTGGAAGTTATCTTCCTCCCAGCCTAATTCTAGATCTGAGAAAACACTAATACAGGCACCACGCATTCTGAATCAAAATTCTAGCTGGGGGCCTGTCATCATTTCCCAAGGCTTCTGTGACAAAGTGTCACAGACAGGGAGGTTTAAAACAATAGAAATTTATTCGTTCACAGTTCAGGAGTCAAGAAGCCTGAAGTCAAAGAATCAGCAGGAAGAATCTGAAACCTCTAGGGCAAAGTCTTTGCTTGCATCCCCTGGCTTCCAGTGGTTGTCAGCAGTCCTTGGCTTGCAGCTTCATCTTTCCCACACCTGTCTCCACCTTGCATGGCCTTCTCCCTCTGTGCCTGTCTCTCTACACTTTGCATGGCCTTCTCCTTCTGTGCCTGCCTCTCTACATCTTTGTGTTTTCATATGATCTTCTTATAAGGATAATAGTCATTGGATTTGGGGCTTACCCCAATCCAGTATAATGCCATCTTAACTTGATTATATCTGCAAACATCCTATTTCCAAATAAGATCACCTTCACAGGTGCTGGAGATTAGGACTTGGACATATCTTTGGGGGGCATATAAGTAATCCACAATGGGGGAAGAAACAAGGAAATGGATACAATCAAGACTTTCTTGGGAAATTGGGAGTTCTAGTCATTGTACGTTCATAGCACCAGCCTTCATCAAATCCCAAGCTCATCCCTCAAGGAGAATCAGATGATGTGTTGGGGGCGGTGATGAAGTAGTCACATTTTCTAGGATACTTTCCTTGACATTTCCTGCACTTCATGTGTGTCTCCCATAATGAAAGCATAGCCCTGGACTGTCATGATTACTTGTGCATTTATAGACTTTGAGTTTCCTGAGGACAGAGGGTAGGGTATTCTTCATTTTACCCAGCCCTGGTAGCTGGCACATAGTAGGTACCCAGCAAACTTAGGTTGGGTGGATAGAAGGGCGGTCAAGCATTCTGAAACATCAGTTTGGACTTATTTTTCTTTAATCACCTTTGTGTCCTACCAGCACTAGACCAACTGCAAACGGAGAATTAAGTTCATTAATATTCATTATTCCAGCACCCCCATCACCATCCCTTTGTTTTCTGCAATAGCTTCTTAGCCTGCAGTCAAATGAGCTCAGGGAAAATGATGTGACTTGGCTTTGCAGATAGATTCCTCCGGCTGCCAGAATGGATTTAGCAGACTCGGAACTGGGTCCGTCACTCCTTCCAGGACTGCCTCGGTGCACACAAAGTGCTGCAACGTCCCTGAGCTAAGAGGGGCCATTCCAAGGCTCTGATGGATTTGATCGTTTTATGCACTGACTTGAGATCTCATTTCCTGCCACATTCACAAGTGCTTTCNATCTTCCTGATCCAGGATTAAACCCGGGTCTCCTGCATTGCAAGGGGACTCTTTGCCATCTAGTCGAGGCTGAATATATTAAAGGGGCAAAAATGAGAGGTAGTTAACTCAGGAGTAAGATGACAGAGTCCAAAGGGCACCAGCGGAGATGGAGAGGGGGAAGGAGAGTCAGAATGACCACCTGAGGCAGAACTGGTAGGACTTGGTGATGAATTGAATGGAGATAATGGCAACAAACTACTCCTGAATGACTCGAATACGTTCAGAGTTGAGTTCTGTGCTGCCCAAGTGCCTGAAAGCTCTTTGCTGCCTCTATCCATTCTGCAAACAGGTAACTTACTCCCAAATCTGGCTGATAATTCAGAAAAACCTCAGCTGCTTTTAAATTAATACAGATGCTGATGTCCCACGTAAGACCCACTGAATCAGAGCTGTTTATAAAGCTCCTAGGCGATTTAGATGATTTGCCAGGTTTGCAAACTCCTGGCTTAGGTGTCTAGTTTGTCAAAAATGTCCTTCCCTGCCTTCTTCTAAGTTTAGGCTGTTGTCTTCTCTAAGTCAGGATGGATGTGACCTCCCTTTATATTAGTCCTCTCTCAATTTGTTTTTTTATCTTGACTGATCTACATGATGTATTGATGTCTCTTTCAAGATTTTCATTTTCTCTGCACACATCTCCTCACTTCTGGCATTTACTAAAAGTAATGTGTGTTAAGCTGCTTCAGTTGTGTTCAACTCTTTGAGACCCTAGGAACTATAGTTCACCAGGCTCTTCTGTCCATGGGAATCTCCAGGCAGGAATACTGGAGTGGGTAGCCACGCCCTCCTCTAGGGGATCTTCCTGACCCAGGGATCGAACCCACATCTCTATATCTCCTGCATTGGCAGGTGGCTTCTTTACCACTAGTGCCACCTGGGAAGCCCAGTAGAGTAATAGTGAATATGGTTTCCTTAACCTGTCTAAACTCAGTATTCTCACCTGTAAAATGTAGATAACACCACCTCCTCTTTGCTGCTNTATCTCCTGCATTGGCAGGTGGCTTCTTTACCACTAGTGCCACCTGGGAAGCCCAGTAGAGTAATAGTGAATATGGTTTCCTTAACCTGTCTAAACTCAGTATTCTCACCTGTAAAATGTAGATAACACCACCTCCTCTTTGCTGCTATTGTAAGATACATCAAATATGCAAGTATACAGTACGTGCATGAAACAGACTAGCTGCTGAATAAACATTTGGTCTTCCCATTTTCAGCTAACTGCAAGGTCTTTTAAGAGAAGAAGCATGTCTTAGGTAAACATCTTTTATATCCCAAAGGAGTTTAGACCAATGACTTGTGCGTACTCAGGGGATATTAAGCTAATGAAGAATCAATCAACCAATTGATAAATAAATCAATGGATGAAGAATAAATGAAAATATTGGTCTCTAATAACTATTGGTGGTCTATAAATGACCATCTCTGGTTGTCTCTAGGCTTATGGCCTCCAAAGCTAGCTACACATTATAGTTTTCAAGGGCCTTAAAAGTATATAGATCTCAGTTTTAATCCATGGGGAGATTCCCCCCAAATCACCATCACCACCAAGCAGTTCTCTGGACACCAACTGGATGTCCTACAATTCAATGTAATTCTGACACTATCTACCTGGAAATGGCATCAAAACCCCCCAGGTTATGGGTTCAGTCCCACAAGACAGCCCTACTCAATCCACCCACTTAAGATACCAGTTGAAAGCCCAGGTTGTCTCTTGTGCTTCTGACCAACTAGTTATACATCAGAGATTTCCATGACCCCCTCCTTCCCTGGGTTCCATTAACTTGCCAGAGCAGCCCACAAAAGTCAGGAAAGATTTTACTCTCTAGATCACTGTTTTTTTTTAAAAAAAAGGATATAATTCAGGAACAGCCACATGGAAAAAGGGCATAAGGCAAGATGTGGGGGAAGCATGAAGGCCTTCCATGCCTTCTCTAGATGCATCAGTCCCCCGGCACCTCCCTGATTTCACCAGTCCAAAAGCTCTCTCAACTCCATCCTTTTGGGCTTTTCGGAGGCTTCATTACATCAGCATGTTTGACATCATTGGCCTTTGGTTATCGATTCTATCTCCAATCTCTCTCCCCTCCCTAGAGGTGGGGGTGGGGCTGAAAGCTCTGACCCTTCAATCACAAGATTGCTGTCCTAGCATCCAGGCCCATCCTTAGGTGTGGTCCAAAAGGCACATCATACCTGTAACAAGAGACATCTTTGTGGTTCTCATCAGTAAGGAAATGCCAAGAGTTTTAGGAGCTATATGCCAGAAACAAGGACACTAAATTTCTTATTATAAATCATAATATCACAGAATCCTTTAAAAATTCGGATGCCTAAGTTCTGTTCCTGATTTGTGAATCAAAACATCTGGTAAGTGGAGGCCTGAGAATCTGAATTGTGAAATATCCCTTCTTGGATTCTGATGCACAACCCATCTGGGGAAACCACTGCTCTAGAGAACCAGTAAGAGGCCATATTGCTTTGTTTAATGTAAGCAGATATGTTTTCTTGTTCTACAGTAGTTACTGAAAGCTTCATTTCAATTGATTGTTCAAAACATGTCCATTAAGGTCCAACATCTGTTTAATAGATATATCCCATTACACTCTTGTACTGAGGGCCACAGTCAAGACCTGACATAATCAGAGACATGGTTTAAACAAACTGATTACATAAGGGAACCCAGGGGCTGTGCTGAGCAGGGGTCATTGAACATGACATATGCCTTTAATCAAAACCAGGCACCGGGGGAAAATAAGATATCCCAAGCTGGAGTTACGCAGCACGGGGATTCTACAGGAGGTATTCCTAGGGCCAGCCTGGTATGCGGACTCTGCGAACAACATTGCTGGCCCCACCGCCTCCCACTGCCTCAACATTCGACATTTCTGAACCCAGGCTAGACAAAGATTGACTGACAGATGGCAGAAAAGGGGAGAGATCTGGCAAATAAAGAGACTCTCACACCTTTTTGCCAGGGTGTTCTGAAGCATGGTATTGCAGAAAAGAAAGCTCTGGGGTGGCTGAATGATCAGTTCTGACTCTTCATGAAGCGATAGTCACATAGGTATTTGCTTCCATTTTTCCACACCTCACTCTCACAGCCTTGGGATTTGTACCTTCCAGTAAGACATTAGCACTTTGTCTCAGATTCTTTTCTAGGGCATCCAGGCTAAGACATTAATTGCTAGGCACTTTTCTGTGCTCTTTATATACACTATACTTTCTTTAATCCCTAACCATCCATCTAACATGAGTATCAATATGCCTTTTTATAGAAAAGAAAATTGAGGATAATACAGTTAACTTATCCAAGGCAATTCACCCAATATGTGGCAGGGACAAAATTAAAACATACATTCTCGCACTTCAGTGTTTATGTCCCTAAAAACTATACGTGATTCCATACTCCAGCTAGTGATGGGGCCTTCTGGAATCAGTTAAATATGGTGAAACTTGTTGGTAAGCTTCTCCCAGGATGCTTACACAAACTGAAGCACAATGCCTTGGATCAGCCTCATTAGGTTGGACTCTAAAGGAGATATTTTCTGTTCCATACACTGTGAACATTTTAACCAGGCCTGCCCTTACCAGGTAGGCTGCCTCAATGGCTCGGCAGGTGAAGAATCCACCTGCAATGCAGGAAACGCAGGAGGCAGGGGTTTGATTCCTGGGTTGGGAAAACCTCCTAGAGGATGAAAGGGCAACCTGCTTCAGCATTCTTGCCTGAAAGATCCCATGGACAGAGGAGCCTGGTGGGCTACAAGGGCAGAGTCAGACATGAGTGAATACAAGGAGCACATACACCCTTGCCAGGTGGATTCAGTTACAGAAGGCACATGTTCACTTACATATCTGCCTGCCCTATACCTAAGCTAAGAGTTTCTGATGGAAAAAAAAAAATGTTATATTTATCTTTGCCTCCATGGAGTCCATCATTGTGTCTGTGTATTAGTCGCTCAGTCATGTCCGACTCTTTGCAACTCAATGAACTGTAGCCTGCCAGCCTCCTCTGTCCATGGAATTCTCCAGGCAAGAATATTGGAGTGTGTTGGGGTTGCCATTGCCTTCTCCAGGGGTGTCTTCCCGATCTAGGGATCAAACCCACATGTCTTGTGTCTTCTGCATTGGCCACTATTTAGTTGCTCAGTCATGTTTGACTCTTTGTGATCCCATAGACTGTAGCTCTCCAGGCTCCTCTGTCCATGGGATTCTCCAGGCAAGAATACTGAAGTGGGTTGTCATTCCCTTCTCAAAGGGATCTTCCTGACCCAGGGATCAAACCCAGGTCTCCTGCATTGCAGGCAGATTCTTTATTGTCTGAGCCACCAGGGAAGCCCTGGAAGGTGGATGCTTTACCACTAGCACCTTCTGGGAAACAAATGCTTAAGTAATAAACTGAACAATGAATTAATATAATATTTTATAAAAGGTACTTTCACTTTGTTTATGCCTACAACATAATAATTATTTGAAAATGAGTTAACCACAAAATGAGTTTAAAAAGAAACTGCTGCTGCTGCTGCTGCTGCTAAGTCGCTTCAGTCGTGTCCAACTTTGTGTGACCCCATAGACAGCAACCCACCAGGCTCCCCCGTCCCTGGGATTCTCCAGGCAAGAACAATGGAGTGGGTTGCCATTTCCTTCTCCAATGCATGAAAGTGAAAAGTGAAAGTGAAATCGTTCAGTTGTGTCCGACCCTCAGTGACTCCATGGACTGCAGCCTACCAGGCTCCTCCGTCCATGGGATTTTCCAGGCAAGAGTACTGGAGTGGGGTGCCATTGCCTTCTCTGAAAAAGAAACTACATAGAGTTTAACTTAACCACACCTTAAAAAGTTGACCTGAACCTACAGTCCTTCCTTATCTAGCAAGGGCTACATTCCCCAACTAACTGTGGCAGGGCTGCACATGCCATCCTGGTTTGCCGGGCCTCTTCTTATATCCTCTTCCAGAATTGTTGATGTCACTTATCACGATCTTTACCAAAACTCTCCCAGGTTCAGAGTCAGTTTCAAATGCCTGTGATGTTTTGCAGAATAAATGACTTTGAAATAGAGCAAAACCTCAAATGTCTGTCCACAACTCAAACATCCCTTAGTGTAAAAGCATTTCCTGTAGTTTGACATTCAGAGTGATATTTGGCTATAGCAGTCTAGGTTTCGCTCCCACCATGTGCTGCCTTTCCCTTCCTCTTTGGTCCTCAAGGTAGTCCTTCCAGAATGAACTCTCTCTCTCGACTGGTCTTCTGGTCCCATGCTGTCTCCTACTCCTTACCTACCTTCTGTAAGGCTTTTTCTCTTTACTATTTCCCTCCACTTTCTACTCTCATCAGATGCTATAGTTCTTATCTAGAATGAGCCATTCCTTTTTGGACACCCCTTGCCCACCATAAATTCTTCTAAAAGATGAACAACTCGGCCTTGATTTCCTCTTGTAACGTGTTATTTTCGCCAGACTGGAAATCACATTTCTAACTCACTGGCAAGAATAAGAACCCTTGTGTAGGGGTGAGCAGAGGATATGGTTTCCACAGGGCAGAGCCCTGAGCAGAGAAAGGAGTCCAACACAGAGGCTGTGACTCATACAGACACTTTGTAGCTGAGGGGTTGTGCCTTTTTTGGTTTGAAATATCTCCATCATATTCAATAAAATGGATGGCAGAAATTTTATTAAAGTATCTTTACACACTAAGGCTCGGTGTCTGATTGCACAGGATGCTTCAGTATTTGGGGTTTTGTTTTGTTGGTTTGGGTTTTACTCTTCATTCAGTTATATATACTAATTCAGCAAGTACACCTGTTAATTGTTACTACACACTTGGAATGCTTCTGGGTTTTACCAGATTTGCACTGGAGGAAAATTAAGGAAAATCATGCAGTGATTCTTGACCCCTCCTTCCCATCCAGCCACACAGTGGAAGCACTGGGATCCCAGCCTCAGATCCCTCAGGGATCCCTTCTCTTCTCTTAAGTGACTCGGGTTTCCCCACATTAAGTGGTAGGATTCTCTTCTCATTTATCTATGATACGATGACAGGCTGATAGAAAACATCAGACAGTATAATGCAATAAAAGGTTTGGGAAAGGAGGGAAAGTCCTAGTACAAATGTTCATGTCCAGGGCTCAGGTCCATTCCAAGAGTGGGTTCCTACCAATCAAGATTGTTGGAAGAGCTGTTGGAAGGAGGAAATGTAGTGAGTGTGATACTGCGAAAATCCGCAACTTCTCTGAAACTAACTTTCACCACCTGTGAAATGGAAACAATACTAACAGCTATAACACACTTTCCTTCTAGTGCTTCACAAGTCAGTTATAAGGAAATAAGATAATATGCATCAACAAAAAAAAAAAAGATAACATGCATCAAGTGCTTGATAAACTGCAAAAGTTCTAAGCAGATGTAAGTTATTACATCACACCCAGAGTTCAGAAAGACAATTAGGCACCCACATTATACCATGGATTCAACTGTGATTAATGCATTCACTTTGGGAACTCTAGGAATTAATAACCATTTGCCATACATTCATTATGATCACATTAATCATTATAATTGATTGGTTAATTAGCTAATTATGGTTATAGTGTAGATGTCATATGCATTTCCATAGGAATTCTTTGGTAATTCAACATTAATTAATGCCTGACCTTATCTTGATGCTAAACAGATCATGGGAATGACCTTCTAGCATCTGATCTGGTCCAAAGGGGAATTCACAAAAGAATACAATGAAGCAGGCATCGTGATTTTCTGAACATTGGGTTTTAGTTGAAGAATAAAAGGAATTTTTGAAAAAGTAAAAAGCTTAGAATCTTTTCCTTTTTTAACAGGTACTTTCAAATTTTTCTCATTTTCTCTTTGTATAAACTCCAAGCAGGAAATAGAGGTTTATAACTACTGTCCTAGTTCCTCAAAGCAAGATTTTTCTCAAAATGGGAAGGAGAGTATCTGAGAGAGAAAAGAGAAACAGTTACTAAAAGCTAACTATCTGTCCACTGCTTTGCTGGGAACCACGGAAACACGAGAGGCCCTATTCTCTGTCCCCAAGAATCTCACCGTTTTCTAGGAGTCTTGAGTGTGTACAAGAAACATAGAAAGATATCAGGGATGTTTGAGGGGAAATTTTTTATTTTTATTATTTGTTTATCACTTGTGATAGTTTACAAATTTGGGAATAATGATAAGGTGTTTAAGGGAAATCAGAAATAGTGTTTAAATGAAGCAGGGGAAGTCAGTTATTTACTATGGTGAATTGGCAAAAATTACTATATTTTGAAAACCCTCAAAATTTGGAAGTTAGCTAAATCTAAATTAATTGAAAGCTGGCAAGCCTGGAAAATCCCATGGACGGAGGAGCCTGGTGGGCTGCAGTCCATGGGGTCGCTAAGAGTCGGGCATGACTGAGCAACTTCACTTTCACTTTTCACTTTTATGCATTGGAGGAGGAAATGGCAACCTACTCCAGTACTCTAGCCTGGAGAATCCCAGGGATGGGGGAGCCTGGTGGGCTGCCGTCTAAGGGGTTGCACAGAGTTGGACATGATTGAAGTAACTTAGCAGCAGCAGCAGCAGCAAGTACAGCAAACAAAGTAATTACACATACTTTCTGTTAACCCATTGACTGCGGTTTTATACTTCTGGGTGTGTATTGTCCTAAAAGTGAAATATCTTTTTTTAAAAAAACAATAGACAGTAGAAACATTGATATTCAGGGTTTCCTGGATGATTAAATCACCTTAGTCACCACTGAAATTCAAGACATGTAACATTTGGAACACATTACAAAATCCATGAAATATAATGTCATACAAGATTAACATCCGAGATTCCAACTGCTACTATCACAAAACCAAGTTTTTTAAAAATTATTTGAATGTATCCATTAGCACAAAATATTCATTTCTTCCCAAGACAGAAAGTTCAAATATAATTATGTTTAATGCATTAACAGAAGAATTCGGTGATTTTTACTGTGATCAAGGGATTTGAGCCAAAACTGTGGGTTTTTTTTTTTTTTTATTTCCTAAAGGAAAGGTGAAATAAAGCTCTAGCAATACATTTGGAATAGTCCCAGTTAAATTAAGAACTTGTAAGTAGAGTCATTTAGGGTGATAAAAGGGCATACATAGAATTAATCAGCTGATGGAAGCCGACTATGTGTAAGTCACTCCCTTGAGAAGGGATTGGCACTGGCTCAGGTTCCTAGAAAAGTAGGTGCTAAGGCAGGATCCAAAATACAAGAGATGCATTGGAAGTAAGAGTAGAGTGAGCTGGAGAAGACAGAGTCTTCAGACCGTGGTGCAGATCTGCTATCTGCAAAGGACGGTAGGAATGAAGAAGAGGAGTTAAGCAGCAAGACTTCAGGGCAGTTTCAGGAAAATTCTCCAGTCAGTCAGGACTATGATGAGAGCCCACCCCAATACCTCCTCTGTTGTGAAGCCAGTTTCTTGGTCCCTAAGCACCTGTGAGTGGTGCTGGCTGTAGATCTGTGGGAAGAAGAGGCAAACTCAGACTCAGAATAGGTGTCCATCTCTGCCAGATGGTGGAGATCTGCTGACTCTTCTGGGAAGGAAGGAGCCACATGAAACCAATTTGCTAACAAATGACCATTTGTTCTCCTCAAGAAATAGCACCTCAGTATTGGTTGTTGTTGCTGGGAAACTTGGACATATGGGGGCAGCCGCAGCTAGACTGGCTTGGGTAAGAGGAAGCTCACACTACTGGGTCCATCGTAAACTCCCATCTGTCACCATGGTTACCCTGTCCACATGCTCAGCTCTGGGGTGGCCAGTAACGAAAGCTGTTTAATGTCACCAGGCTGAGTCATTTTTGTCTACTTGGTTGTTGCAGGGCTTCTTGCACAGTTAATGCTTTTCTATTTGGGACTGAGGTGTGATACAAAAGTCCTTAGGCTTTCTGCCCACTCTCCCACATCCATCCACAAGCCTCTCCTTGGCTTAGACTGTCTAGGCCATTTCATTCCAGGTCCCTGACCATATGGCCAAGCCATTCACCACTGCCTCGGAGTCTAGATACACTCTCACCTCGGGCTACTTAGCTCTCCACACAAAGCTGATGACTGGGTGACTGGATTCCAGGCTGAACTGCGTTCTTCCAAAATCCACATGTTGATGTCCTGACTCCTGGTGTCTCATAAAACAACCATATTTGGAGATAAGGTCTTTAAAGTGATAATTAAGCTAAACTGGGGTTTTTATGGCCTTAACCCAATCTGACTGGTGCCCCTCTTTTATTGGTTTTGTTTTTTAATTTTTACAGTGTTATGTTAGTTTCTGCCATACAACAACATGACTCAGCCATAGTTATACATATGCCCCCTCCCTCCTGAGCCTCCCTCCCCTCCCCCCTTCCCATTCTCCAGGTCATCACAGAGCCCTGAGATGCTATAGGGCACACTGGGGTCCGTGTGCCACACAGCAGATTCTCACCAGTTGTCTATCGAACACACAACATGGTGTCCATAGTTGAAATATTGTACTGTAACACCAACATTTGCTAAGAGAGTAGAACTTAAGTGTTCTCACTGAAAACAAAACAAAAAAGGGAAACACGTGAGGTTACAGATGCACTAATTATTTGGATAGTGGGAACCCTTTCATAATGCAGCCATGTATCAAACCATCACGTTGGACATTCTCTGCATACAAATCAGGTCCATTCCAAGAGTGGGTTCCTAAGTCCAGTTTGTTTGCAAGTCCAAAATAGTTAGCCTAGCCCAACTAACACAGTAAGTTACACGGCACATAGTTGCTACGTCATGTCCAACTCTTTGTGACCCTTTGGACTATAGCCTGCTGGCCTCCTCTGTCCGTGGGATTTTCCAGGCAAAATACTGGACTGGGTTGCCATTTTCCTCCTCCAAGGGATCTTCCCGACTCAGAGACTGAACCCACAGTCTCCTGTGTCTCCCGCATTGCAGGCAGATTCTTTACCTATTGATTCACAGTACAGAATCTTGAAAAGTACAGTACTGTAGTACAACAGTTGGCACACTGGAGCTGGCATTGAGTGAACAGTCAAGAAGAGTTACTGACTGGAGAAGGGAGAGGAGGTGGGAGACGGTAGAGCTGAAGGATAGTCAAGAATAGGAGATGAAGGGCAAGCTGCAGTTTCACTCACACCTGACGGTGATGGAACACACGTTCACTTCTTTGAAAGTTTGCAACTTGAAGATTCATGTATAGGGGACTTATTGTATTATAATTTTGTTTGCCAGTTATACCTCAGAAAAGCAGAAGAAAAAAAAAAGGCACTCATTAAAGGAGCTAAGAGGTTAAAGCGTCTGCCTCCAATGTGGGAGACCTGGGTTTGATCCCTGGGTTGGGAAGATCCCCTGGAGAAGGAAATGGCAACCCACTCCAGTATTCTTGCCTGGAGAATCCCATGGACTGAGGAGCCTGGTGGATTGCAGTCCACAGGGTCACAAAGAGTTGGACACGACTGAGTGACTTTACTTACTTCTTTAAACCTTGCAGAGTCGGACACGACTGAGTGACTGAACTGAACTGAGCTGAGCTGAGCTGAACCCTTGCAGGAATGAGCCTGCTTTAGCACCCCTGCCGCAGTGACTCATTGGTGTCTCATGGGAAGCCTGGCCAATGTGCCACTCTTGGGGTAGATCCATCAACACCGCAGCTGGAAGTCATCAGTCAACGGCACCCCCCACCACAGGGGATGTGAGCACAGCGTTTTCATGGCCACCTCAGGGCAACAAAAAGGTAGAGACAAAGCCCCACATTAGTGCCCCCTACTCCTCAGAGGACACAAATGGTACTGTTAACCAAGTGGCCTTATCACTAAGTCCTGGAAAGCTTTAGGACTAAGTCTTAAGTCTTGTGAGAGAGCTAAGGCACAGGGTGAAACAGGATGACTTCTCCAAAGCACCCCTCCTTTGTTCTTCCATCAGCTGGCATCAGCTGTTTGGCAGGGAGAAGAGAAATAGATAGAGACATGAATGAGAATGAATCATTGAACTCACTTCCACCTCAGGGAAACATTTTATTGAATTTGTTTCGGTTCTCTTTGATGCCAACTAAGCCCATGGGGTAGAACAGGTCAGTGAGTGAACATGTGGGCTGGGGGAGTGGATACAGGATCTGCCTATGGTTACTGAGCCATGGTTATAATTTATTATTAACTCCCTCTTCTGTGCCATGGTCTGTTGCACCATTCCAGGGGGCCAATTCCTGGGGCCAGGACTGTGGGTCATCCAGGCAGATCAGACAGAACATCTTATTTACTTGCTTCTCTCCTTAAATCTAGGATGACTCAACCTGGCCCAGGGCAGCAAAAGTTTTCTTGACCTTGGATGAAACAGTGAGCTTTGGTAGAACTCAGAGTTAGACTACCAGCTACCCTGCTTTACTTATCATTTGACAAATTAGAAAGATCTTGGTGGAAGAAATTCATAACTTTGATTCCATCACCTTGTCCTAAGAACCTAAATAAACTTTTTTTTTAATGTTCATTTATCATGTTCCAGACATAGCATCATGCTCCCTGAGTTCATTCATTCACTCAACAAATATTTACTGAGGGTTGCTAGTGGTTCAGCCTTATGGATACGAAGTGTGAGATATACAACCTTGAACAGAATAGACAAGATCCCTCCTTGAGTGATGGTGAAATAAGGATATTATTTCAATATCAAAATATCATGATTTCAGATGGTGCTCACCTCTATAAAGTAAATGAAGAAAAAGAAGTGAGAGCTCTATGTTATAAAATTTAATCTCCTCAAATCATCACTGTGGACAGAGGCTAATATTCCTATGTTATCTCTGAGGGAAAGGATGTTCAAAGGGGTTNAGGGTCCAGGCTTCCTGTGAGCATGGGCTGACTGCCAGCTACCCAGAACCAGCTCACACCCTGTCCCTTATGGGCGACATGTGTTCAGGCTGGAGGGAGATAGTGAGGGATGCATGTGTGCATAGATGCGAATGTATGTCTATTGTGTGTGTGCTTGTGTATATATGCGTGTGTAGAAATGTATGTGTATACGTTTGAATGTGTATTGGTGTATGTATGTCTGTATTTATGCATTTGTGTGTGTGTATACATATATATATGTGGATATGTGTATTAAGTTTTTGTGTGTGTCTGTGTATATGTGTGCGTGTGTCTATATACACATGCATATGTATGTCTGTGTATAGGCATATGTGTTTCTGTGTATGTCTTTGTATGCTTGTGTGTATACATGTATGTGTCTTTGTGTGTGTGTATGTATTGTATATGTGTCTGTGTATCTGTGTGATTTGTGTGAATATGTGTATGCCTGTGTGTATGTTGGGGGCGTTTTGGGGGATTTCTCGGGGAGCTGGTCCCTATTAAGAGGATTCAAACACTTGGGCCCCTCCGGCCATCTTCCCTTGGCCACCTGCCTTGGGGTTTTCAAGCCTAGCCCATGCTTTTGGCTGCTCTGGGGACAGTTCTTCAGTGCCAAGGTTCAAAGCTGGCTATTTCCCCAGGTTCTCTGGAAGGAGGGGCTTGTTCCTGGTGTACTTGAGAGCAGGACTTGTGGGGATCCCAGCATCATCTGGGTGTCTCTGTGCAATCTCTGCCATGGAAACAAGAGGTCACCTGATCTGGTCTGGCCAGCACCTGCCAGGTGAAGGCGGTGTCCTCGCTTACCACATGTATAGAGTTTCTGACCTGAGAGACCAAATATTCAAAAGGACAATGCCAGACTGAGTATAAAAGTACAGGTGTGACCCACGGCCTGCAGCCTGGTAGCCAGTCCATCACCTATGGGAACCAGCCCAGGAAGCCAGTGACTCTTGTCACAACCGACCCAAGACTGCCAGGACTCCCTCAGTTTTGAACCTGCTCTCAGCTTGGGACCCAAGAAAGCAAGCCCAGTGTGCCCTCACCAGCCACGTGGGATACCATACTTCTCACTCCCTCAGGCCCTGGCCCATCTCCCCCTGGACCACTCCCCCACCAGCCAGCTCTTGAGCCCATCTAGATCAAGTGGCTGGCCCTCCCCACCTGGAGCCTCTGCCTACTCCTCAGGCCTCTCTGTACCCACCCACACTGATTCTGGACTCAGGTTCTCCCAAGCTTCCTGAACCACCACACTGGGAGGTTGTGTGTCAAGCTCTGCCAGCAGTTCAGCCACCCGATGCTGGGATTGGAGGGCTCGAGGGCTTCTCCACCATCGACTTGGTCCCCCACCCCTGCCCAGAGTGCTGCCTGGGCCTCTTGAATCCCACCTGCTCCGGGCCACAGCCCCCGATACCCTCATCCTGGTGGCACCTGGGCTTTCATCCACCCTGGGCCGTTCCCCGCCCGTGTCACGTCTCTGCTCTTTCCAGGGCCCCACATGCCCTACTCCACGGAGTTTGTGTAGGGAGGGTCACACACAGCGCTGGGCGTCAGCATTCCTGGGTGTGCAGCAGGTGTCACACACACACACACACTCCTCGGGCGTCGGGTGAGTGACCACTCCCTCCCCTTGCAGGTGAGATAGAGAAGCGAGACTCACAGCCCCTGCTGAATATCCTGGAGGTGGTGGGAGGCTGGCCAGTGGCCATGGACAAGTGGAACAACAGCGTAGGTAAGGCAGGGCAGGTGGCCCTGGGCCTGGGGCTCCTTGGAGCCGAGGCCTTCCAGGCCCGAGCTGGGGAGCATGCAGCAGCTGCTAGTGGGCTCTGGGTGGCCGGTCCCGTCAGCTCTACAGAGTGGCACCCCTTCCAGAGCCCTAAGGAGAGACCCAGGGCTCTGGCTCTCAGGGCAGCCTCTGCTTCCCGCACTGTTGTTCCCTGTGGACAATGTGGGAAAAGGCGACCCCAAGCCCCGCTCCAAGGCCCACTGGTTTGCTTGCTGCCATAAGCCAGGGTCCCGTACACCCCCGAGTTCTGGGATTCCCCATCAGATGAGGGGCTGGGCTAGACCCCAAGGCCAGCAGGTCTCCAGCATGAGGTGCCAACCCTCAGGCCCCCAGTGGGAGCTGGAACAGCAGCTGGCCGTGATGAACGCACAGTTCAACCGGCGGGTGCTCATCGACCTCTTCATCTGGAACGACGACCAGAACTCCAGCCGGCACATCATCTACGTACGAGCCAGGGGGCCGGGGAGGCGGGGCTCCACAGGGCCAGGTGGGCCTGGTATGCTCCGGGGCCCTGCTCTCATCCACACCTGCAGTACAGGGGGCCAGTGCTGACCATCTGGGTTTCTGGGACCCAGGTCCTGACCAGGAGTAAGCCCATGTGCTGAGCTGGTCTTTGGGACACTCTGTCCAGGCCTTTGGCACCAGCTCAGAAAGTCTGACCTCAGAGAGCTACCACTGGTCACAGCTAGAAGGCCACAGAGGACCTGTGTGGAATGTGCCCTCACTTTGGGGGGCGGGAGAGGGTGCCCAAGGCCCTGCAGGTGGGCCTCCCCTCAGCCCACCCACAGTCCAGCCCAGGGCAGGAGTTGGGGTTGTTGCCTGCATGCACTCCACATGGAGCTCAGGTTCCTGCCAGGCACAGTTTTGGGGAGGAGCGAAGCTGGGGACCTAGCTCCGTGCCCAGGTTCCCACACTCTGTCTGCAGATAGACCAACCCACCCTGGGCATGCCATCCCGAGAGTACTACTACAAGGAGGGCAACAACCAGGTGAGTCAAGGACGGCCTGATGCTGGATCATCCCCGTACCTGCAGCACTGTCCTGCCTGCCCCCTCTGCTCCACGTGCCCCCTGCATGTCACTTGAGGGCCCCCTGAGGCCCAGCTCCCTGTGTGTCTGCCCCACCCTTGTCCCACAGCCAGCCTTCGTGGGCACCTGCATTGCTCAGTCCCGGTGCTGAGGGCTGGACATGCAGACGTAGACCCCTGCCTTTGTCGCTGTTGCAGGGGTACCCCTGGACCCCGGGAGCCAGGCTTGGCAATCAGCTCAGCCCTGCAGCCCCAAGGGGCACACCCTGCCCTCCCCTTGCCAGGGCAGAACTAGAGTCCATGTGGCCAGCTCAGGGCCTGTAGAGATCTGAACACAGCCACCAACTAGGCCCTAAGTCTGCTCCCTGAGCTGTCCTGCTTGTGCATGCAGGAGAGAAATGGGGAACCAAATAGTGGCAAGGACAGGGCCAGCGAGGGGAAGAGGGGGAAGTTGGAGAGGAAAGACTGGGAGTGGGTTGGGAAGGCAGGAGGTGACATGACCCACGACCCGGAAGCAATATGGTGGGCCTCCCGTAAGAACCAGGCTGTGAGCTAGGTTGTGAAGGATGGGACCAGCCAAGAGAAAGGACAAGGGTGACCAAAAGCAGGACCTGTGGAGGGGCCGTGGGGTGGGAGATCAGGCCAAGGAACCCAGCTCCGAGCAGCAGGGGCTGGAGCATGTGGATGGGCTGGCACCTGGCAGCCAGGGAGCAGAGCCCACCAACACTAGCCTGTGGGCACTAGCCCAGCCTGACACCAAGCAACGGAGAGGAGGAGGCCTCTGTGGTTCCTGCCCACAAGTGATGGGCCACAAAGAAGGTGGGTCCAAGACGGGCGCACATCCTCAGGACTGATTCCCAGTGCCCAGCTGAGGCCAGCCTGGCTAGGGCAGCCCCCTGAGCCCCGGGCTGTTTCCAGCACCTACTGTGTGTCCTGCACTTCACATGTGGCCGTGTGCGGTCCTCTGGATTAGGTCTCAGGCCCTGGTCACACACAGGAGGGATGGAGCGGGAAGCCCAGCCCTGAGTGCCTGGTGCGGGTCACACAGGTGCCATCCACACAGAGCTCGCAGCCACCCACCCAGGCTTGGTGGGGAGCAGGAGCCCCAGCGCTGAGGGCCCTGTTCTGGGAGGCATGAGCCGTCTGGAACGCCTGTCCGGGTGAGTACCTGAGGGCTGCTCTCTGTCATATGCCCACCGCACCCCCACAGAGAGCACCATGGGGGCCAAGGCGGCCAAGGCCACCAGACTTTGTCCTGCGTCCTTTGGCCCAGGTACGGGACGCCTACCTGCAGTTCATGGTGTCAGTGGCCACAATGCTGCGGGCAGACTTGAACCTCCCCGAGGATAGCGGCCTGGTTCAGGAAGACATGGCCCAGGTGCTGGAGCTGGAGACGCAGCTGGCCAACGTGAGGCCGCACCCCAGGTGGGCGGTGCGGGGCGGGGGGCCACACCGGCCCCTGTGACCGTCCGCCCTGCCGCAGGCCACAGTACCCCAGGAGGAGCGCCATGACGTCACCGCCCTGTACCATAGGATGGACCTGGAGCAGCTCCAGAACAGCTTCAATCTGAAGGTGAGCCCCGCCCCCGCCCACCAGCCTCTCCTCTTAGCCTCGATACACCCCCCAAGAGGGGCCAAGGGACCCCCACATACACCCCCCAAGAAGGGCCATACACCCCCTGGAGAGGGGCCATGGGACCCCCCAGATACACCCCCTAGAGAGGAGCCATGAGACCCCTAGATGCACCCAACACAGATACTTCCACACCAGGACAGTCTAAACCTCAAGACCCCCCACGAGAGGGGCCATGGGACCCCCCAGATACACCCCCTAGAGAGGAGCCATGAGACCCCTAGATGCACCCAACACAGATACTTCCACACCAGGACAGTCTAAACCTCAAGACCCCCCACGAGAGGGGCCATGGGACCCCCCAGATACACCCCCTAGAGAGGAGCCATGAGACCCCTAGATGCACCCCCGCTGAGAGGGGCCATGGGACTGGTCACTCAACAGGGACACCGTCACACCGGGACAACAGACATCAGCTGTGTTTCTGTGGATGGGGGTGCTACCCTCCCATGAGGTGGCTGCTACAACATCCCCAGTTTTCTGAGTGGGAAACAGCCTGATAGGGGTTATAGACTCACCTGGCTGAGTCAGGCAGACCCCCACCTGGGGCTTTCTGTCCCCAGGCCCAGCTCGGGACCCCCAATGTGGCCAGACCCTCCAATCCTACCCTCCCCACTGGCCAAGGTTCATGCTCAGTGCCAGGGGCTGGGGAGAGGCAGCCCAGCCTAGGAAGAGAGGAGATCAACTTTGGGCCCTTCCCCACCCCCCACCCACCCACAGCCTACTCTGACCACCCTGAGCAGTCAGAGGGGCCTCCCCCGGTGGGAGGAGGGACAAGAAGGCCATTCTAGCCATTGCCAACTAAAGGCAGCAACTGAGACCCAAGTCAGAGGGAGGAGGGTGCAGCTGGGGACAGAACCAAGTCAGCAGGAGGAAGGCAGAGGCAGAAAGCTCCTTCCTCTGACCAGAAAACCTGAATGTCTGGGGCCACGGAACATGAGGGGACTCAGGGAACAAGAGAGGAGGTCTTGGGGAACAAGACAGGACTCAGGAGAGGCCCCACCCGGGGCTCTGAACCTGGTGCTCTGGAAGGCCCCATGGCGCCCAATCCTACTCTTCCTTCCCGGCTCTCAGCCATGGCCCGCTGTGACACCCCTCACCCGCAACCCACTCCCCAGCGGGCACTGTCAGGGCACTATCTCCATCCATGAACGAAGAAAGCAGCCCCTGCCTGGAGCTCAGGTCAGGAAAAAGACAGGTGGCCTGCAGAGTATGTCAGAGGGCCAGCAAGTGGGGGACAGAAGTACAGTGTGTGCTGAGGTCCTGGGCCAGGGCTGCGGGATGTCTGGGGGCAAATGGGGGAAGGGTGGACCGTGTCAGGCCTCTGGGGCCGCTCTGAAGCCTCCGGCTGTGATGGGACAGGACTTGGCTCACAGAGAAGAGGACCTGGCTGCTGAGGGCACAGGGAGGAGGGCCAGAAGCAGAGACGGGTCAGGAGGCTGATGCACAACCCAGAGAGGCGGCAGCCTGGGACCAGCGGCAGCAGAAGTGCTGAGAGGCCTGGCTTGTGGGTTAATTTGGAAGCGAGATGGGCAGGTCTTACAAATGGACTCAACGTGGGAAGTGAGAGGAACGAATTCAAGATGGCCAGAAGTTGCCCAGGAGACGGCCCCAGAAGAGCAGGGGGCATGTCCAGGAACCCAGAGCTCAGAATGCCTGGATGATAATGGGTCCATAAAGCTTAGAACTATCATGTGTGAGCACATCCACACAGCCCCCGTCCTGCCCTTCCCCTGAAGCAGTGCCACCCTCGCACCACACACTCACCCCGGCTGCCTTGTTCCACATTCCCTGGGCGAGTCCCCGGGGCAGCAGAGACCTCCCACTCAGCCTGATTGCTGTACGGTTGACCCTAAGAACACACAACAGTTTGTGCATCTCCTCTGCTCTTGCTGCACCTCTGGGTCAGCTCCAGTTCTGGACTTTTCTGAGCAATGTTGCTGCACTCGTTCTCTTGCCCGTTTTTTAGCACACACACGCAAGCATCTCTGTGAGGCAACCACCCAGGGGTGCAGTGGCCAGGTTGTAGGACACAGGTCATTCCAAAGCCATCATACCCCTTTACACTCCCCAACAGGAGTGAAACGTTCCCTCTGGTGCTTGGGTGTGCCCATTCCTTCCGTCTTAGCCCTTCCAGGGATACGCTGCGGAATTCTGTCTGAGTTGGATTTGATGTTCCTTGAACTACACACCATCTGGCCAGCGATGACTCCCTTTTCCTAAGCGTCTGTTCAAGTCTCTTCCCACCTCTGCCTTCTTCTTGCTGGTTTTTAGTTCTTTATAGACACTGGATGTGATCCCCGGGTCAGTTTCTGTGTATCAAATGTCCTCTCCAACGGACAGCCTGGTTCATACTGGTTCTTTATTATTAAGGAGGTTTAAAACAGTCCAGTTTATCGATTTATCAAAGTTGGATGGATACTGTCTCTATGTCTTGCGTTCTCTGCATTCTGCTTAAGAAATCTTTGCCTGTCCAGGTCCTTTAGGTCGAAGTCTACCTTGAGATGACTTATTTCACTTATTTCTTCTTGGTTTTTCTGCATCTTTGTTGCTTTGGGCAGGCTTTCTCCAGTTGCAGGGAGTGGGGGCTGCTCTTCATTGCATTGCATGGGCTTCTCTTGCTGCAAAGCACAGGCTCTAGGCTCACAGGCTTCAGTAGTTGCAGCACATGAGTTTAGTAGTTGCGGTGCATGGGCTTAGTTGCTCCACATTGTGTGAAATCTTCCCAGACTACAATCGAACCCATGTCCCCTGCACTGGCAGGATTCTTATCCACCGCACCACCAAGGAAGTCCTGATTTTTTATATAGAGTGAGAAGGAATTGTTTCATTTCCTCCCTGTGGCCATCCAGATGATCTAGCACCGTTTACTGAAAAGCCTCCATCATCAGCCACTGCGCTGTGTGAGGCCTTTGTTAAAGACTGAGTGTCCTTGTGTGCCTCTGCGTGCATGTCTGTGTCTGTATGTTTGTGCCTGCGTGTGTTATCTCTGAACTCTCTTCTGTTCCACTGGTCTCTGTTTATTCACACACCAGCACCCATTATTGCCTTTGTTGCGACAGCTTTGTGACAAGTCCTGATGTCTGCCAACTCTGTTCTTCAAGATCAAATTGATTATTCTTGAACCTTTACATTTCTTACAAGATTCAGAGTCAGCTAGCCAATCACACACCACACACACACACACACACACACACACACACACACACACAAAGCTGCTGAGATTTTGATAGGGATTGTTTCCAATCTAAGTGTCAATTGGGGGAAGATCAACATCTTTACAAAGTTGAATCTTCTGATCCATGAACCTTCCATATATATTTATTTCTATATATTTATGTTTTCTCTTGTTTCTCTCAGTAAGTTTTGCAGTTTTCTATGTCAAAGCCTTACGTATCTTACAACAGATTTATTCCTAGGTTTTTTAAATATCATTGCCAATGGTACCATTCTGTAATATATCTTGCTTGTTCCTGGTATATATTAATAAGAATACTTTGTATATAGCAATTTTACTCAAAGCATGTAGTAGTTCCAATAGTTTATCTTTTCATATTTTATATACACAGAGTCATGTCCTTTATGAAAAATGTGATTTTTCCTTTTCAATCCTTACTGATTTTATTTTTTTCTTATCTTATTGAACTGGCTAGGACTTCTAGCATAACACTAAAATCATGACAGTAGATATCTTGTTTCCTTCCTGATCTCAGAAGAAAAGTTTGCAACGTTTTGCAAGCTTTCACTTAATTTTGTTTGCTGTAGAGTGGGGTTTTATTTGTTGTCACTGTTCCTGTTGTATTCGTTGTTCAGTCACTCAGTCATGTCCACCTCTTTGCAACACCATTGACTGTAGCACGCCAGACTTCCTGTCCTTCATTTTCTTCCAGAGCTTGCTCAAACTCATGTCCATTGAGTCAGTGATGCCATCCAACCATCTTATCCTCTGTCATCCNGGGCGGGGGGGGGTGGTGGGCACACAGTTGCCCCAGGTAAGTTTGAAGTGGTGCCCTGTCCTTTGCTCTGCTGAGGGCCATGGGGTCCTAGAACAGGGTCCTGGCAGGGCGGCCCCATTGGCCACTCACTTTCATTCATGCAGGAGCGATAGAGCACCTTGGCCTTCTGCACGGCCGGCCGGTCTTTGGTGGTGGAGTTCTCCAGCACCGCTGCGGGCAGAGAAGCCGAACAGAGGTCTCAGGTGACTGCTCGTGGTGGGGAAGGGTCAAAGTCCCAGCCCAGGGTGAGGCTTCATCCCAAGGGATGCCCTCTCCCCAGCCCGTGGGGTGAGGAGGGCTCTGCTGGCCATCCGTTCTGTTCCCCATGGTGGAGGCTGTGCTCACCTTTGAGGATGATCTCCAGCTCATCCCGAAGGATGTCGAAGACGCTGTAGCGCGAGTTGGTCTCAGGGATCACATGGCGCCGCAGCCAGCCCCCGCATGCGTACTGGTAGAAGTCGTCACACGGCTCCATGGATGGGTCCATGTTCTGGAGGATCCTGGCAGCTGTTCGTCCCCAGGCGGTGCAGAGGGAGAGGGGAGACGCAGTGTGGATGGCCCGATGGGCAGTTAGATATTCAGTCACAGCCAAGGGCCCTCGGCAGCGTTAGTCACCCTAGGACCTCAGGGCAGTTGTAAGCAGGGGCTCCAGCTCTCGTGTGTGTTAGTTGCTCAGTCGTGTCTGACTCTTTGCGATTCCATGGACTGTAGCCCCCAGGCTCCTCTGTCCATGGGATTCTCCAGACAAGAACACTGGAGTGGGTTGCCATTTCCTTTTCCAGGGGACCTTACCAACCCAGGAATTGAACCCAAGTCTCCCGCATTGCAGGCGAATTCTTTACCATCTGAGCCACCAGGGAAGCCCCCAGCTCTAGGGACTCCTGTTATCAGCCACACAACCTTGGACCCCTGTGACTGTCCTGATCCTCCCCTTCCACATCTGCTAATCAGCGATGCTGGCGGTCTGAGCCCACCTGGCTTGCAGCAAGTGCTCGACGCTGGCCCTGCCCCAGAGCCCTGAAACGGTGACTGTGTCCGTGGGGGATGGTTGCTGTCATCCACCACGGGGCTTCATTTTCTGCTGGAGGGCTGTCTTTGCCCCCAGAACCCCAAGTGACAGGGACAGTGGTGGAATGCTTTTAGCCGGGCTGGCCAGGCTGGAACCCCACCCAGGACCCTCCCTCACCCTCTAATTTATGTGTCTGGNTTGCTGTCATCCACCACGGGGCTTCATTTTCTGCTGGAGGGCTGTCTTTGCCCCCAGAACCCCAAGTGACAGGGACAGTGGTGGAATGCTTTTAGCCGGGCTGGCCAGGCTGGAACCCCACCCAGGACCCTCCCTCACCCTCTAATTTATGTGTCTGGGACCTCGCAGGAGGCAGCACTACAGGGGTTGCTCCAGGGCCCCAATGTGGGCCGAAGAATCACATTGCTGAGATTTTACACTAGTGTTTCTTTGTACTGTTTTCACTGTGTTTGATCTGTAAAATAGCTGCACATGACACACAATTTTAAGATGAATTCCTGGGAGAAAACTTGAGAGTGTGTGTTTGTGTGATCTTCTTTCTGTAAATGTGAAAAAGAGCATGCGGGGTCCCTGTGCTAGCTTTGCTGTGGTCACAAGGGCCTCAGCGGGCAGGGAGCAGCTTCCTGGGCAGCACAGGGGGTGAGACACCTGCAGAGGAGTCNAGAGTGTGTGTTTGTGTGATCTTCTTTCTGTAAATGTGAAAAAGAGCATGCGGGGTCCCTGTGCTAGCTTTGCTGTGGTCACAAGGGCCTCAGCGGGCAGGGAGCAGCTTCCTGGGCAGCACAGGGGGTGAGACACCTGCAGAGGAGTCCCTGCCTGTGTTCACAGCCGGGTCTGCCCACCAGCCCAGCGCTGTGTGTGTGTGTATGTATATATGGGTATATGTGTATATGTGTGGGTATGTGCATATGTGTATATGTATTTATGTATGGGTGTGTGTATGTGTATGTATGTGTGTGTGGCTCTTCTCCTGGCCTTGGGCAGTGCCTGCACCACCATCACCACTACCCCCTACCTGGGGCAACACTTGGCAGGGAGGTGGGCTTACCTGCCATCACGCAGCCAGGGGTGGTGCAGGTCTCGACCTTGTCCTTGGAGGTTTTGATCTCTGCAGGTAAGGAGCGATGAGTGTGAGTGCAGGACAAGGATGGTCAGGTGCCAGTAGGGCAGGCAGGGGTGGGTGGGGCACCCA
>SJYV01014018.1:452066-462952 GCA_006410875.1 Neotragus pygmaeus | reverse complement strand
CTGAGATGCTATAGGGCACACTGGGGTCCGTGTGCCACACAGCAGATTCTCACCAGTTGTCTATCGAACACACAACATGGTGTCCATAGTTGAAATATTGTACTGTAACACCAACATTTGCTAAGAGAGTAGAACTTAAGTGTTCTCACTGAAAACAAAACAAAAAAGGGAAACACGTGAGGTTACAGATGCACTAATTATTTGGATAGTGGGAACCCTTTCATAATGCAGCCATGTATCAAACCATCACGTTGGACATTCTCTGCATACAAATCAGGTCCATTCCAAGAGTGGGTTCCTAAGTCCAGTTTGTTTGTAAGTCCAAAATAGTTAGCCTAGCCCAACTAACACAGTAAGTTACACGGCACATAGTTGCTACGTCATGTCCAACTCTTTGTGACCCTTTGGACTATAGCCTGCTGGCCTCCTCTGTCCGTGGGATTTTCCAGGCAAAATACTGGACTGGGTTGCCATTTTCCTCCTCCAAGGGATCTTCCCGACTCAGAGACTGAACCCACAGTCTCCTGTGTCTCCCGCATTGCAGGCAGATTCTTTACCTATTGATTCACAGTACAGAATCTTGAAAAGTACAGTACTGTAGTACAACAGTTGGCACACTGGAGCTGGCATTGAGTGAACAGTCAAGAAGAGTTACTGACTGGAGAAGGGAGAGGAGGTGGGAGACGGTAGAGCTGAAGGATAGTCAAGAATAGGAGATGAAGGGCAAGCTGCAGTTTCACTCACACCTGACGGTGATGGAACACACGTTCACTTCTTTGAAAGTTTGCAACTTGAAGATTCATGTATAGGGGACTTATTGTATTATAATTTTGTTTGCCAGTTATACCTCAGAAAAGCAGCAGAAAAAAAAAAGGCACTCATTAAAGGAGCTAAGAGGTTAAAGCGTCTGCCTCCAATGTGGGAGACCTGGGTTTGATCCCTGGGTTGGGAAGATCCCCTGGAGAAGGAAATGGCAACCCACTCCAGTATTCTTGCCTGGAGAATCCCATGGACTGAGGAGCCTGGTGGATTGCAGTCCACAGGGTCACAAAGAGTTGGACACGACTGAGTGACTTTACTTACTTCTTTAAACCTTGCAGAGTCGGACACGACTGAGTGACTGAACTGAACTGAGCTGAGCTGAGCTGAACCCTTGCAGGAATGAGCCTGCTTTAGCACCCCTGCCGCAGTGACTCATTGGTGTCTCATGGGAAGCCTGGCCAATGTGCCACTCTTGGGGTAGATCCAGAAACACCGCAGCTGGAAGTCATCAGTCAACGGCACCCCCCACCACAGGGGATGTGAGCACAGCGTTTTCATGGCCACCTCAGGGCAACAAAAAGGTAGAGACAAAGCCCCACATTAGTGCCCCCTACTCCTCAGAGGACGCAAATGGTACTGTTAACCAAGTGGCCTTATCACTAAGTCCTGGAAAGCTTTAGGACTGTCTTGAGTCTTGTGAGAGAGCTAAGGCACAGGGTGAAACAGGATGACTTCTCCAAAGCACCCCTCCTTTGTTCTTCCATCAGCTGGCATCAGCTGTTTGGCAGGGAGAAGAGAAATAGATAGAGACATGAATGAGAATGAATCATTGAACTCACTTCCACCTCAGGGAAACATTTTATTGAATTTGTTTCGGTTCTCTTTGATGCCAACTAAGCCCATGGGGTAGAACAGGTCAGTGAGTGAACATGTGGGCTGGGGGAGTGGATACAGGATCTGCCTATGGTTACTGAGCCATGGTTATAATTTATTATTAACTCCCTCTTCTGTGCCATGGTCTGTTGCACCATTCCAGGGGGCCAATTCCTGGGGCCAGGACTGTGGGTCATCCAGGCAGATCAGACAGAACATCTTATTTACTTGCTTCTCTCCTTAAATCTAGGATGACTCAACCTGGCCCAGGGCAGCAAAAGTTTTCTTGACCTTGGATGAAACAGTGAGCTTTGGTAGAACTCAGAGTTAGACTACCAGCTACCCTGCTTTACTTATCATTTGACAAATTAGAAAGATCTTGGTGGAAGAAATTCATAACTTTGATTCCATCACCTTGTCCTAAGAACCTAAATAAACTTTTTTTTTAATGTTCATTTATCATGTTCCAGACATAGCATCATGCTCCCTGAGTTCATTCATTCACTCAACAAATATTTACTGAGGGTTGCTAGTGGTTCAGCCTTATGGATATGAAGTGTGAGATATACAACCTTGAACAGAATAGACAAGATCCCTCCTTGAGTGATGGTGAAATAAGGATATTATTTCAATATCAAAATATCATGATTTCAGATGGTGCTCACCTCTATAAAGTAAATGAAGAAAAAGAAGTGAGAGCTCTATGTTATAAAATTTAATCTCCTCAAATCATCACTGTGGACAGAGGCTAATATTCCTATGTTATCTCTGAGGGAAAGGATGTTCAAAGGGGTTATTTAGCCTACAGAAGTTCCAAAGAACAGACAGAAATGGGGATTTGACCAATATTTGAGCTGATACACCAACCTCACTTAGGCCAGAAGAGTTTAAAATCTCAGATGAGCTTTCAATTATAGCAACAGTCCCCTCTCCTTGGTCTTTCTTTTTTTTTTTTTTTTAAGTATTTATTTTTAGCTGCACTGGATCTTTGTTGCAGTGTTTAGGCTTTCTCTAGTTGCAGTGAGCTAGGGCTACTTTCTAGTTGCAGTGTGCGGGCTTCTCATTGCAATGACTTCACTTGCTGTGGAGCATGGGTTCTAGAGCCCACAGGCTTCAGTAGTTGTGGCGTACAGGCTTAGCTTCCCTGAAGCATGTGGAATCTTCCCAGACCAGGGATCGAACCAGTGTCCTCTGCATTGCAAAATGTATTCTTAACCACCAAACCATCAGGGAAACCCCTCCCTGGTGTTTCTTTTGCACTATATGTTCCAGCTAGATGGCCATTTTGCAGTTTCTGAAAGAGTCCCAGCATCCTCTTCCTCCAGTCCTAGGCGCAGGCTGACCAAGAGCTTTCCCAGGCTTGGGGTGCTCCTGCATGTCACTCTGGGTGATGGATTTACATGACACTTGGCCACATTTTTGAGCAACACTGACTCACATAGAGAGAAAGTAATTCTCTTTTCATCTCTTTCTCTCTACTTCTGATCTTATTGAGAAGACAGTTTAGTAGTAGACAAACATTTTTGACCACTTACTGAATCCCTCTTCCAAAAAAAAAAGACTTACTGAGCTTACTGAGGCACAACTGGCATACACTTATCACAACTTTTGTTAATGTGTTTGCTCCTTTTAACATCTGTGTGAGTTTTGGCTGGGTTTCAATTTATCTCTTTCCTCATCATGGGTCATAATTTGTTACTTCTTTCCATGCCCAGTAATCTCTAATTGAATGCAAGACATTGTCCATTTTACTTTGTTATGACTGGAGATTTTTATATTCCTAAAAATATTAGATTGTTCCTGGATATAGTGAAGTTATTTGGAAGAAGTTTAATTTTCTGGGATCTTGTTTATAAAATGGGTTAGGTAAGATTCGAGAGGGCTTCTCAGGTGGTATGAGTGGGAAAGAACCCACCTGTCAATGCAGGAGACAGACATGGGTTCGATTCCTGGGTTGGAAAGATCCTCTGGAAGAGGACACAGCAACCCACTCCAGTATTCTTGCCTTGAGAATCCCATGGACAGTGGAGCCTGGTAGGCTACCGTCCACGGGATCACAAAGAGTTGGACATGATTGAAGCAACGTAGCACACCTGCACACACAAGATCAGAGATGTACAGATTCCCTGCTTCTGTCACAGAAGCCATTTGTGTATTTAACCCCTTGCTCCACGAATCACGAGGTCTCCAGTCTAGCTGATGGGAGTAGGCAGTTCTCACATAGGGGACCCTTAATTTGAATCCCTTTTTCATCTAAGCATGGTGATCACTACTTAATTGAATGTTTGGGGAGAAGGGAGCCCTCTGCCAATACCTGGGGTTCCCTCTACAGCTTTCACCCACCCCCCAGCCCCCTGGTACTCTGCTCTGTGAATTCAAGCTGGCTTCATCTCGCTGGACTCTCAGCTCTGTCTCCTCCACTATCAGATTCCACCTGGGTTTCTCCTCCCTACACTGCAATCTGATGATTTTTATATTCCTATAAATATTCTTTAGCTTTGTTCTAGAATGAAGTTAAATTACTTGGAAACAGTATGGTCCTTGGAGGTCTTGTTTCTAAGGTTTGTTAAGTGGGATCAGAGCAGTTCTGACTGGCAGGCAGATTATTCCCTAGACAGGAAGCTGGGGCAATTTGAGTTCACCTCATTTTGCTTCTTGCCCAGGTCTTGAAAAATATTACTGCATAGATTTTCTTTTTGTTGTTGTTGTTTTAATAGAAAGCAAAAGCACAACCCTCATACTCCATCTTGGTTTGAAGAATCCTCTTTTTTTTCTTAAGCAAAGATAAAGTTGACCTGAAAGCTTAAGCAAAAATACAGGGCTACAATTGAATAACTGTCTTCTCTGCTTTATATTTCTTTTATGGTTAATTTATTTATAACAGTCTGTCCTGATTGTCCATTAATGGTAACATTAAAAAGCTCCAGAGTTAGGGACTTCCTTGGTGGTCCAGGGGTTAAGACTCCACACTTCCAATGCAAGAAGCATGGGTTCAATTCTTGGTCTAGGAATTAAGATCCTTCATACCATGGCCCCCCAAAAAAGTTTAAAAAGTTCCAGAGTTAAATGGATTTGTTCATGTTTAAATATATATTCACTGAATCCATTTAAAGAAAATAATCAAGAAACAGCTGGGCAAGAAATCAGACCGTTCATCACTAGGGGAGTAAGAGGTAACTCAAGTTCAGGAAAGGTGGATCTCGATGGCTCCAGACTTCCAACCTAACTCCATCCCAGCCTCCTCCATGCTCCTTTGGCTGAATTCACCTTCCTGGCTTTGAGCTCTTCACTTCACCACCTACACCCGCCCTGTGCAAATCTTTCTGAGAGCAAATGTCACATTCTAGTGATTTTTTCACCTCCTGTGTCAGCCCCCGTTGTTTTCTCCTAAGTCTGTGCCACCCGGTCCAAGAGCCACAAGTCACACGTAGACATTGAGCACTGGTCGTGTGGCCAGTCCTTACTGAGATGCGTCAGTGAGGAATACACTCTGGGTTTAGGAGACCGAACAAGAACTTAGACTACCACACGAATGATGTTTATACTCAGTATATGAAATAGAATGTTTAGTATCACTTCAGTTCAGTTCATTTCAGTTGCTCAATCGTGTCTGACTCTTTGTGACCTAATGGACTACAGTATGCCAGTCTTCCCTACCCATCACCAACTCCCAGAGCTTGCTCAAACTCATGTCCATCAAGGAGGTGATGCCCTCCAACATCTCATTCTCTGTCATTCCCTTCTCCTCCCTCCTCCAATCTTTCCCAGCATCAGGGTCTTTTCCAATGAGTCGGTTTTTCACATCAGGTGGCCAAAGTATTGGAGTTTCAGCTGCAGCATCAGTCCTTCCAATGAATATTCAGGACAGATTTCCTTTAGGATGGACTGGTTGTATCTCCTTGATGTCCAAAGGACTTTCAAGAGTCTTCTCCAACACCACAGTTCAAAAGCATCAATTCTTCGGTGCTCAGCTTTCTTTATAGTCCAACTCTCACATCCATACATGACTATTGGAAAAACCATAGCTTTGACCAGACAGACCTTTGTCAACCAAGTAATGTCTCTGCTTTTTAATTTGCTGTCTAGTTTGGTCATAGCTTTTCTTCCAAGGAGCAAGTGTCTTTTAATTTCATGACTGCAGTCACCATCTGCAGTGATTTTGGATCCCAAGAAAATAGATTAGGATCAGTTCAGTTCAGTTCAGTCACTCAGTCATGTCCGACTCTTTGCAACCCCATGGACTGCAGCANGTTGGTCATAGCTTTTCTTCCAAGGAGCAAGTGTCTTTTAATTTCATGACTGCAGTCACCATCTGCAGTGATTTTGGATCCCAAGAAAATAGATTAGGATCAGTTCAGTTCAGTTCAGTCACTCAGTCATGTCCGACTCTTTGCAACCCCATGGACTGCAGCACGCCAGGCCTCCCTGTCCATCACCAACTCCCAGAGTTTGCTCAAAATCATGTCCGTGCTAAAGAAAATGCATTATTAAAATTAATTCCACCTTTTTCTTACCTTTTATATAAATGACTCCTAGTAGTTTTGACATCACATATGTGGCTAGCATTTCATTTCTTTCAAACTGCACTGTTCTAGCTGCGTCATCCATGGACACCTCCCAACTGTCAGCAGTTTCCCTGTGGCTTCCCCTTGAGGCTTCCCTTGTGGTTCAGCTGGTAAAGAATCTGCCTGCAATGCAGAAGACCTGGGTTCAATTCCTGGGTTGGGAAGATCCCCTGGAGGAGGAAAAGGCTACCCACTCCGGTATTCTGGCCTAGAGAATTCCATGATCCACGGGGTCACTAAGAGTCAGACATGACTGGGTGACTTTCACTCTCACAACTATCAGCACAGCACTTGACAGACCAGAGGAATGTACCAAACAGGTGTTGCATGTTAATGAGAGAAAGAAAACAAATGAGTGGCCTTAACTGGATTGAAGTTCCGAGGGGGACCATCAGAGCCTGGAGACAGCCATAGTTTATTCATCCCTGTAATGGGAGTAATAATTTATGCCTCATAGAGATACTGAAGATAAACTGAGGGCATTTATCTTAATGAAAAACTCTTAACACTGAACCTGGGTCGATGGGCAACTCAAGAGAAGTTAGACATTGTAGGGAAAACATTCTCTACTTAGACTCATGCCATGTGAAGGACCTTAGCAGCTGTGTACAAAGAAAGATGAGAAGGAGATTCTTTTTGGTGAGTTTTCTCTTCCTTTTATGCAAATATGCTTTATACACTTCTCCAGGCTCTTGTATAAGAGCCCAGCTTTGTGGCTTATAAACATTTGCCTCTGGCCCAGCCCCCACTACTCACTAGTGTCCTGATAACCAGTTCCTTATAAGCCATGGTGTGTGTGTGTGTGTGTGTGTGTGTGAGTAAAACACTTTCTCCCAGGTCTTATCTTATTGCTAAAAATAATGTACTTGTAAATTGCTTTATAAATTATTTATCATGAGGGGCTTCATCATGGAACAAGTGCTACAACGTACTGTGAAGTGGGGGGCAGGGAGGACTGGCAAGGAAGGAGGGAGAGAAGGAGGCATTGGAATCACTTATAAATAATATATTCATTGGTCAAAGAAAGTTATCGCCTTTTATGAAGTGTTTGGATTCTGTCTTGCATACTAAGTGCGCATCCTCTTGCGGACTCCTTGGTGGTCCACCCCAGCCTCCTTGCTGCTCTATCCTTGAATCTGGTGATTAGGATGCTGTGTATTTATTTCAGCCAAAACCACAATTGCCACGTCTCATCATCTGGAAATAAACAGCAAACAGGGCTGACTGGTGCTGCCAAGGAAACGCCAAGATGCGTTGGCAGCTCCTGGGAGCCGAGTCTGAGTTGCCGAGTTGAGCTCTGCGTTTGGTATTCATCGCGTAAGCGCTGCGCCTAATGAAGGCATTTGGTATTCATGTGGATGTCACATGTGTTTCCAGAGAAGCTGGGCTCTAATTTAACATGGGTTAATGGACACCTCTATTAAAGTGTTATCGAAAGTTTGACATTCAAATAACCCAGTTTGAAAATCAGACAAACCTAGACATTAAATCTGAAGGGGAGAAAATGTAGGAGAAGTCAAGTATATAAATGCCAACTTTAGACAGAAACATTAATCTGCCGTGGAGAGGGACGATGGGTTGGTCCAAGCACTTCTTGCCTTTTCGCTTTGCCTGGCTCCTCCCATACCTAAGTTCTGGCATCTTCCTTGGCTGCCTTTGCCAATATTTCTGTGATAAGTGAGAAAGAGGGGACAGAAGAAAGGGCACAGTTATATTAAATAAGAGGTGCCACTCACCTCCTAAAATTTCACACCATATCCTTGGCTCTTGTGTTCTATAATGTCTACAGCACGTTTTATTATTCCCAGATAGAACGAAATTGGAAACCCATAGAACATAACTGATTCTCGAAGGGTCACACTTAGCTAGTAAAATAGTAGGAAAAGGTTAGAACAGTCACTATACTGATATTTGTTCTCTTTTCATTAATTTCACAAATATTTATTAGACACTAATTTGGTGCCAGACTCACTTACTAGTCGATTGATGTTAGTGAATAAAATAAACTCCTGGACAATGACTTTGGGGATGTTTTACTTTTTATTTTACTTATTTATTTATTTTTGGCTGTACTGTGTCTTCACTGTTGTGTGACGGCTTTTTCCAGTTGTGACAAGTGGGGCCTGCTCTAGTTACAATGTGCTGGCTGCTCCTTGCAGCGTCTCTTGCAGTGGGTCCTCTTGCTCTGGTGCTAGGGCTTCGGTAGTTCTGGCCAGCAGGCTTAGTTGCCTCACAGCGTGTGGGTTCTTCCGGACCAGGCATTGAACCCATGTCCCCTGCACTGGCAGGTGGATTCTTAACCACCAGACCACCTGCGAAGTTTCTCCAGCAGTATTTTATAAAACCAAACTTCAGTTGAGCTCAGTTTAGTCACTCAGTCGTGTCCAACTCTTTGCGACCCCATGAATCGCAGCATGCCAGGCCTCCCTGTCCATCACCAACTCCCAGAGTTCACTCAGACTCACATCCATCGAGTCAGTGATGCCATCCAGCCATCTCATCTTCTCTCGTCCCCTTCTCCTCCTGCCCCCAATCCCTCCCAGCATCAGAGTCTTTTCCAATGAGTCAACTCTTCCCATGAGGTGGCCAAAGTACTAGAGTTTCAGTTTTAGCATCATTCCTTCCAAAGAAATCCCAGGGCTGATCTCCTTCAGAATGGACTGGTTGAATCTCCTTGCAGTCCAAGGGACTCTCAAGAGTCTTCTCCAACACCACAGTTTAAAAGCATCAATTCTTCGGCACTCAGCTTTCTTCACAGTCCAACTCTCACAGCCATACGTGACCACTGGAAAAACCATAGCCTTGACTAGATGGACCTTTGTTGGCAAAGTAATGTCTCTGCTTTTCAATATGCTATCTAGTGACCCAGAAACTTAACTCCTAGCTATTTACCTAAGATAAATGAATGTAATCAAATAACTGTGGCCTCTTTATTTATCACCAAAAACAAAATAAATGAATGTAATAGAATATAATAGAATGCATAGAACCTCTTTATTCATAATAGTCAGAAAGAAAAAGTAGCCCAGATGTCCATCAATAGAACAGATTGCAGTATAAACATATATTCATACAATGGAATACTACTCAGCAATAAAAAGAATGAACTATCGATATATGTCACAACTTGGAAGAATCTTAAAAACACTATGTTGAATGAAAGAAGTCCTACGAAAGAGAATGCATACTCTATCAGTCCATTTATATGAAATTTTAGAAAAAGAAAAACTAATCAATATCAAAAAAGATCAGAATAGCAGTTGCCTCGAGGATGAGTGGAGTTGAAGTTTAACTAAAGGGGGACACAAGGAAACTTTTTTGGGTGGTATTAAACTTTTCTGTGTTTATAGGGACTTGGGTTATATAGTCACTAAGTCATATTCAACTTTTGCGACCCCAGGGACTGTAGCCTGCCAGGCTCCTCTGACCATGAGATTGTCCAGGCATGCATACTGGAGTGATTTGCCATTTTCTTTCTCCAGGGAATTTTCCTGACCCAGGTCCCCTGCACTGCAGGCAGATTCTCTACCAACTAAGCTATCAGGAAGCCCCTTGAGTTATATCAGTGTACATTTTCAAAACTCATCAAAACGTGCACTTAATGCTTGTGCATTTAACTCTATGTGCATCTTACCTCAAGAACAAAAGAAGAAATCATAAATGAATATTGAACTGTGGTTCATAATGATAGACATGCTGCAGTGCTTAAGGATGAAGTATGCTAATGTCTTCATGCTAGATTGAAAAGCATCAAATAATAAGAACGATGGAGGGAGGGAGGGAGAGGGCATGATTGGATAAATATGTGTTAAAGATATTATATTAAAATATTGTGTGATATAGGGGATGTGTATATGGAGGTTCATTTTACAGTTCTTCCAATGATTCTTTATGTTAAGATTTTTCCATTATAGCATGTTGAGAAAAAATATTTTAAAATGTACAGAAAGACTCTGTCTCTGTGTTCCTTGGCTGACATTTTGGCAATGCAAAAAAATAATTAAACAAGCTAAACACCCAGCCAAATATATACTTGCATATTTTGATGGCTGTTATGAGGAACATAAGCAGGGTATGGTATGAGAAATATATTGAAAACAATTGTTAAATGGAAGATCAAGGGAAGCTTCTTTTGCAAAGTGGGGTTTAGAAAAGAGTGACATGACAATGAGAAAGGAACAATGATGAAAATTATGGGCATCCAGGTGAGAAGGAGGCACATACCACAAAGAGAAGACAGCAGAAGTGAAGACCCCAAGGTAGGAAAGAGTTTAACACAAGCACAGACATAGAGGAATATGAACATGAATGGAGTGTGGCCAACCAAGGAAAGAACCAGTGAGAGGTGAGGGTGGGAAGGTAGGCAGAGACCAGACCAGTCACAAGTTTATAGCCCCTGATGAGTTGGGAATCATCTCTGGGGCAGTCAGAGCACACCTGGGGTATTATGTTCAAAGCCCAGTGACGATCAGCAACAGCAACAGTAACGATCACTTATATGCAGAGTACATCATGAGAAATGCTGGGCTGGAAGAAGCACAAGCAAGAATCAAGATTGCCGGGAGAAATATCAGGAACCTCAGGTATGCAGATGACACCACCCTTATGGCAGAAAGTGAAGAGGAACTAAAAAGTCTCTTGGTGAAAGTGAAAGAGGAGAGTGAAAATGTTGGCTTAAAGCTCAAC
>SJYV01014018.1:398112-449036 GCA_006410875.1 Neotragus pygmaeus | reverse complement strand
GACAGAGGATGAGATGGCTGGATGGCATCACTGACTCGATGGATATGAGTCTGAGTGAACTCTGGGAGCTGGTGATAGACAGGGAGGCCTGGTGTGCTGCAATTCATGGAGTTGCAAAAAGTCAGACACAACTGAACGACTGAACTGAACTGAACTGAATGATCACTAATATGTATTAAGTGCCTCTTAGATGCCAGGCACTGTCTAGAACCTTATAATTCAGCTCTTTTAACTTCACTTCTCTCCAAGCTATATACAATTTTAAATAGATATATAAATATGCTCACCCCATTTTTACTTAAGAAAACTGAGATTTGAATGAGGTTAAATATTTTCCCCAACATCCCACAGCTTTTCCAAGGTGGAGATGGGATATGAGCCTGAGATAAGGGGGCCTGGGAATGCTTAACTTGCCAGTGGAGAAATCTCCCTGGAGCCACAGTGCTCTTCTTCCCATCTATAAAGCTACCACGGGTAAGAGAGCTTTTAGTTGTACCTTGTAATGACAAGAATTTGAATTAGCATCAGTGAGACGATATTCTGAAAAAGCAAATTTGAAGCCAGTGCTAGGAAGAAAAAAAAATTGTAATGAACAGGTTTTCCCAGAGATGGAAAAAGCCACAATAGGAGCTATAATTAAGGAGAGATTCCCTTTCCTTGGAGGCACCGGAGCCCAAGTGAGATGGCCCCAGGACAGTGGGCCTTAAACATCACAAATGGGCTGGACCTGAGGACTTCAAAGCACCTCCCAGCCCTGAAACTATGGGACTCTGTTTGTGGCTGCAGTTTCTCCAGCAGGTTGGCAGCAGCTGTCTTCGGAGACTGTATTAATAACATCTTCATTGACGCTGCATGCACAAACAACATTTTCCATTTAAGCCACATTCATCGGTGGCCTCAGGAGAATCACCGGTGAGACTGGAGTGCAGGCTAAATAGAGAAAGTCTGAACCAGCAGTGCAAGCACAATTACCATTCACAAGGGGGAATCCACCAGACGCAACCCTACCTTCCCCCCAACCCCCGCCGACCGAGTGGGAAAGCTGTCTGGCATTTGCTGGTTTACGATGTTGTTCTATGCGGGCTAAAGACAGGTAACCAGGAAGCATCCAGTGCCTATGGACAGATCTCTACAGACAGATTTCTCAGGGTTTGGGAACATAGGGTATATAGTTGTTGTTTAGTCACTAAGTCATGTCTGACTCTGCAACTCCATGGACTGTAGTCTGCCAGGCTCCCCTGTCCATGGGATTTCCCAGGCAAGAATAGCTCAGTGGGTTGCCATTTCCTTCTCCAGGGGATCTTCCCTATGCAGAGGTTGAACCTGAGTATCCTGTATTGGTAAACAGATTCTTTACCACTGAGCCACCTGAGAAGCCCAGGGTATATAGTTACCCAAGTGGAAAAAAGTAGTTAAGGAGGCCAAGCAGGGCTGTCACCGCCATTGTTGTGTTACAGGTGTCTGTTTATTGCATTTATCATTTGCCAACATCCTAACTCATAAGTAGATGAGAAATGAAATGGTCTGAGGGTGTGCTGCTATATG
This sequence comes from Neotragus pygmaeus, assembly GCA_006410875.1. NCBI lineage: Eukaryota > Metazoa > Chordata > Mammalia > Artiodactyla > Bovidae > Neotragus > Neotragus pygmaeus. The sequence goes on along the minus strand of SJYV01014018.1, from coordinate 447,491 downwards.
CCAGGTGCTGGGTTTGGCACTCTATCACAGCATCTCACTGAATCTTCACAATGACTCTGTGAGTCTGCTCCTATTAATATCCCAGTTTAAGGGGAAGTCAGAGCTATTGAGTAACATTTTTGCACAATGACAGAAATGGGAAAACTGATATTCTAACCTACTCCAGTCAGATTCCACTGCTTCAGCCTAAGCATGCATGCATGAATGAATGAATATCTGCCTGAAAAATCACAAAGCCAAGGGATTTCCCTGGTGGTCCAGTGGCTAGGACTCTGAGATCCCAATATGGGGGACCTGGGCTTGATCCCTGGTCAGGGACCTAGATCACCCTGTGCTGCAGCTAGAGATCCCATGACACAGTGAAGATCCCACATGTCACAACTAAGACCCAGCAAAGCCAAATAATTTTTTGTTTTGTTTTTTAGAATGTATGCTGTAGACCAGGTGCTCTCGTGCATGGACACAGACTTCATTTCTCTCAACTAAATGGGTTTGAAATGGTATTTTGTTATAATCTTTTTTTATTTTTTTAACTGAGGGATGATTGCTTTACAGAATGTTGTGGTTTTTTGTCATACATCAACAAGAATCAGCCATAAGTTCACCCATGTCCCCTCCCTCTCAAACCCCCCTCCCATGTCCCTCCCCATCCCACTCTTCTAAACTGTTTGTGTCTCTCAGGCATACAGCAAATTCCCATTGGCTATCTATTTTACATATGATAATGTAAATTTCCATGTTACTCTCTCCATACATCTCACCTTCTTCCTCCTCCCCTCCCCCCATGTCCATAGGTCTGTTCTCTGTGTCTGTTTCTCCATTGCTGCCCTGCAAATAAATTCATCAGTGCCATCTTTTTTAGATTCTTCCATGTACATGTGCCAGTATCACTCTGTATAATAGGCTCTAGGTTCATCCACCTCATTAGAACTGACTCAAATTTGTTCCTCTTTATGGCTGAGTATTATTCCATTTTATATATGTGTCATAGCTTCTTTATCTACTCATCTGTCAATGGACATCTAGATTGCTTCCATGTTCTAACTATTGTAAATAGTGCTGCAATGAACATTGGGGTACAAGTGTCTTTTTCAATTTTGGTTTCCTCAGAGTATGTGCCTAGTAGTGGGATTGCTGGCTCATATGGTGGTTTTATTACTAGTTTTTTAAGGAATCTCTATACCGTCTTCCATAGTGATAGCCAAATGATTTTTTTTTTTTTAATTACAAAGCCAATAAACAAAAACCATTAGCTTGGGATTTTAAAAAAATAAATAACATGAGAGGGAAAATTATTTCCAAAAAGAGCAAGAGTGAGGAAAGCAAGAGCCTCTCATGTAATTGTTTCTGCTTCCTAGTCGCCAAGCTGGAGAGAAAAGGAAAGAAATACGCTACCTGGCTGTCATGCCCACTAAAGAGAAGAAGATGAACTCATCTGAAGAGAGTAGCTAGCATCCTAGCTCTGAGCCTCATGTGCGTGGACATCTCTAAGCAAGGTCCCAGCTCCCAGGATGAGCAATGTCCAGGCTTAAAATCCTATGTCTGCCCATCTAGTCGATTTAACAGCTCTTCCAAAAAATTTTCATGTCCAATTATGAAGTGTATTATTTCTTATCCAGCAGTGGTCCTGGCCTTCTTAGGTATGATTTGAATTCAGTGACACAAAATGATTACCATTATCTGGAAAGGAAAGTTGCTGTAGTTTGACCTGCACATCTACAGGCAAACCCTAGGGTTACAACGAGTTCAAGACTGCTCTGTTTATTCTGTTCAGCCTCCCCTTAGGTAGACATCTGAGAATCCATTGTCCTACAGTAAAAATGATGTAACTATAAGTGCTCTAATAAAATCTAGTCCCCAGTCTCCAATTTGTTCAGTTGATTCTAAAATAGACTTTAATTGCTCCATCTTGGCTCTTGTCATTGATATATATATACACTATCTCCTACATTTCTGTTTCAATAAGATGGCCTCTGACTCACATAATATCTTGGTTCCTTTGTCTTGCTAAAGAAATGTCATTTGAAGAATTTAAACAGTAACAAGTTGTTCCTGCTTCTGTGGAAAGGAAACCAAGGGGAGGTAAGGTAATGTCCTCAAGTTCATATATATTGTGTGATGAAGCTCAAGTTCATAAATATTTCAAATTTACATATACCAGACCGAAAATCTCTTTTCTCTGTACCACCCTCTGTCTGTAGAGCAGACAATTAATAGCCCACTTTTACTATGGGGCAGTCACAGTGACAACGTAAACTTTTCTGTTAAGGCTCACATTTTTCCACGTTATTTCAACGTGAAACTAAAAGATCAAACCTCACACCAGAGTTTATAGTCTATGTTGCTTTCACTTTAGGCAAGATGACTACTAAAACATCAGGCAAATGTTTTATTTGCTGTTTTTTTCCTTGCACTCACTATTATTATATTTCCAACAAAAGACTGTCCCTTTAAGAGTTAAGACCCTGGCAACTTAGAGATCCTGCACTGTTAGCATCTGATGAAATATAAATAGGGAGGCAGGGTGCTCCCTCACTTGCGGTCCTTTCCCTGGACCACTGAAACATAGCTGAAGAGGGCCGGAAACAGGGCCAGCCCATTATCTATTAATTCTTAATAAACTGGTGGATTATAATGATACACGGATGATGAAAAAGGATGGGTAGACAAGATCCTGTCGGTACCTAAGATCTATTTTGAATGAAAGCCAAGAAGCTGAAATGATACACCAGACGCCTAAGGAAACAGTGGGAGTCCATTTATAGTATATCCAGACAGATTTGAGTGGGAGAATCCCTGGCCGTGTCTGAGGGGCTCCCTATGATCCCAGTCTGACCCGAAGCAATTGCCTTAAACAGGTGCTGTTACCAACCCTTCTGTAGGCACCTGCCCAAAACTTCTATGTTTGCCTCTGTCTTTGCAGCTCATATTATCTCACACTGGGTCTGAAAATCAAGGCTCAGACCACTTTGTCTCCCACTACTGGAGGATCCTAAGGTTACGTTCTAAAAAGGACTGTAGATGAGACAACTCAGAAGCCAGTTTGAGAAATCAGTTGCATCTTAAGCGCCATCTTTAATGGATTGGTACTGGCTGCTTCAGTTCAGTTCAGTCGCTCAGTCGTGTCCGACTCTTTGCGACCCCATGAACTGCAGCAGGCCAGGCCTCCCTGTCCATCACCAACTCCCGGAGTTCCCTCAAACTCACGTCCATCGAGTCGGTGATGCTGTCCAGCCATCTCATCCTCTGTCGTCCCCTTCTCCTCCTGTCCCCAATCCCTCCCAGCATCAGAGTCTTTTCCAATGAGTCAACTCATCGCATGAGGTGGCCAAAATAGAAGGCTGTATTGCAGACTCTGAAGCTTTGTCCAAGCCCAGTGGGAAAGAGGCAGTAATTGATTAGTGTTGTCTTCCACAGACAGAGGGAGTAGGAGTGAAAGCAGCAAGTGTGTCTAACACTTGCCACATCTGAAAGAAGTTCTCTGTCTTTCTGATGTAGATGAGAATTTCCCATCAGTGTAATTAGTTTTAACTGCCTGCAGCAAAGCTACGAGGCAGGCAAAGTCTCTGTCTCCTGAAAGAAGCAGATTATGTGTGGGACTTGGAGGAATTAACCTTCAGATGCAGCCTCACAAAGAAGACGCATGTGCCTCAGGGACTCACTTCATTGCCCTGTCGGGTCTCACCAACATTCTTTCTCCCCTGATCAATCCTAATATGTGAACACTTCAAGTCCATTTTTAACTCCTGGTTCCTAGAGTTGGCTCCTGCCCTGCTATCTTTCTGTGTACACGCTCAACATAATTATCTAATAAGCTTCCATCCCCTGATGAGAATCTGACTTCTCTAAGGATCTCAAAAATGTTCTCCAGGGCCTTTTTTGTTCTTCAGTCTTGGCACAGTGGGTAATATTCCTTCACAGGCATTGATTTCATGCCTTCGGTATGCAAAGGCGAAGTCTGGGATGCAGAAAAGGCAAGAGATTTTTGCGAGATCACCCAGAGATACAGTGATAGGAAAGCAGTGATGCTGAATCCTGACTACCAGTACACAACTTCCCGGTGTGATGTGTGTGATGGATCTGTTGTCAGGATCAGCACCAAAGAGTAATGCCATTCCTGGAAGGTAACACCTGATACTTATGACACACTGTGTGACATATTCTAGCCATCACAACAACAGTGGAAGCCCCTAGGCAATGACATAAGCTTTGCGCACTCGAGAGGTATTGGTAGGAGAGAGAAAGAATTCAGGATGCAGTCTATCTGGGTTTCAATCCTACCTTTAACACAGGCTCTGACAAGTCACTTCACTTCCGTATCACTCAGCTTCCTCTTCCATACGATGGATATAATATAGTACCTACTTCTTAGACTTCAGAGGATCAACTCTCAACTGTGTGAAGCACAGAACCCAAAGAACAGCCACTCCAGGCTGCAGTTAAGGATGGACCATGTCCTAAGTCGTTCTGATGGGGAAAACCCTCCAGACTACATGGCAATGACCACATAGGGCTCGTTTCCATTGGACATTAAGCTAGAAGGAGCTGCTAGCAGCCACTTGACAGGAGGAGAGTCTACCTGAGGATGGTAACAAAACAAAAATCACTTATTCAAGTTGAGAGGCACATAGATAGGTATATATACACATACTGAGGACATCATTTGACCTCCTATATTGAGTCACATCTGAAAGCTGTTACTCATGGAGTTTTGAGTTATATAAGCCAATAAATTCCCTTTTTGCCTAAGCCAGTTTGGATTAAGTTTTCTGTGACTTACAACTGAAAAAGTCTTCAGTTACAGATACTTATGAGTTTAAGAGCAACATCTGAGTCTTTGGCTTTGGGTACCACTTGGAAGAGCTATTGCCAAGCCTAACACCTTGGTGTGATTAATAGCTCATCAAGGCTTTGGGAACTTTATTCAACCTCTGGGACACTCTTTTACTTGCTACGGGAAAAATGGGAATGATAAAACCAACATTAGGGGTTGCTTTGAGAATTAAATGATACTTTGCTCTACATTTGAAACCAATACAACATGGTTAATCAACTATACTCCAACATAAAATAAACAAATTTTTAAAAAGTAACAGGTTCACAGATATAGAGAACTAATGAGAAAAAAATTGAGACAATATAGGGAAAATGCCTAACACTGTAACTTCCACATTTTTAGGGTCTCAATTGACATAGAAGAAGGTGATGGCATCCCACTCCAGTACTCTTGCCCGGAAAATCCCATGGACAGAGGAGCCTGGTAGGCTGCAGTCCATGGGATCGCAAAGAGTTGGACACGACTGAGTAACTTCACTTTCAGTTTTCACTTTCATGCATTGGAGAAGGAAATGGCAACCTACTCCAGTATTCTTGCCAGGAGAATCCCAGGAATGGGGGAGCCTGGTGGCCTGCTGTCTATGGGGTCGCACAGAGTCAGACACAACTGAAGTGACTTAGCAGCAGCAGCAGCAGTAGCAGCAATCAACATATGGGAAGATGTCCCAGAAAAGTGGTAGCTCATACGCAAATACACTGGTAATTCAGATCATAATTATTTCTGCAGGAGTTGTAACTAACAAGATAACAGAAGAGTGTGCTGAAAGTAGCGGGGGTACTTAATGAAGGACAGATTTTTTTTTTTTTTTTTATAAAAAAGCAAAGGAAACAGGATGCAAATTGTTTTCCTTCTAAGAGTATAGTAAAATAACATAGCATTCTGGATTTATCATCAAGAAGTTTTATATTGTAAAGCAGTATTTGCCAAATTTTCCTAGATAGGAATTTAAAAATTGTATCCCAGGTGGCACTAGTGATAAAGAACCAGCAAATACAGGTAGACATAAGAGACTCAGTCCCTGGGTCGGGAAGATCCCCTGGAGGAGGAAATGGAAATCCACTCTAGTGTTCTTGCCTGAGAATCCCATGGACAGAGGAGCCGGGCAGGCTAGAGCCCATGGGATTGCAAAGAGTCCTTCATGACTGAAGCGACTTAGCAGGGGCAGCATGATGTTCATAGCACAGATCCCTAGGCCCCAGCTGCTGCTGGTGGTGGTTTAGTCACTAAGTCGTGTCCAACTCTGCAACCCCATGGACTGTAGCCCACCAGGCTCCTCTGTCCATGGGATTCTCCAGGCAAGAATACTGGAGTGGGTTGCTATTTCCTTCTCCAAGGAGTGGTGTGAGGTATGCCCCTCTGCTTGTTTCCCCTGGTAAGGAAAGAGCCAACTTGAGGTATTTCCCCCTATAACTGGCAATCTCCCATCCCCTCACCCCCCAGGGAAGACTGGCATGCCTTGATTGGTTGATGGTAAGAAAACAGGGCGGTTTCACAGGGGTTAACATTATCAGTCCCTAGGCACCAGGAGGCCTTAGGCTATGTACTCATAGTCATCAAGTAGTCAACATCTGTGTGAAGTTATTCACATCAGTAAAACAGCTCGGAGAGAGGACATCTCCTCAGAGAGAAGATAAAGCAGAAGATATGGGGGAAAGCCTGTCCCAGGAAGGCCCCTTAGAGTCCTACTTGGTATATCAACAAATCATCGTTGTTGGGTTTCCTAAAAGAGAAGCCATATCTATTCCTAAGTAATCACTTTTGCCTTATACATAGTTTTTTCCACTAGTTTAGCCTTTTTGGTGGGCTTCCCTGGTGGCTCAGACTGTGAAGAAACTGCCTGCAATGCAGGAGACCTGGATTCGAGCCCTGGGTTGGGAAGATCCCCTGGATGAGGGCATGGCAACCCATTCCAGTATTCTTGCCTGGAGAATACCTAAGGACAGAGGGGCTTGGCACGCTACAGTCCATGCGGTCACAAAGAGTTGGACCTGACTGAGGGATTAAACACAGCCTCTTTGGTGTTAACATTTACTAGGCTGGGAGGGATTGGGGTCAGGAGGAGAAGCAGATGACAGAGGATGAGATGGCTGGATGGCATCACGGACTCAATGGACGTGAGTCAGAGTGAACTCCAGGAGTTGGTGATGAACAGGGAGGCCTGGCGTGCTGCGATTCATGGGGTCGCAGATTCGGACACGACTGAGCGACTGAACTGAACTGAACTGAAGGCTCCCAGAAATGTCCTCTTTTTTTGAATTCAATTGCCATTCAATCTCTGACCCCAGGAGACAGCTGCTCTCTTTCCCTGTAGGCATCTTCTTCACCAGTTGGACGCTGACAGCCACTCTCACTGCACATCTTTCCCTGGAAGACCCTTAGTAGCAGCACTCCCCTGGCAATGACCTCTCTGGTATGCCACTCACTCAGGACTTCCCAGGGAGCTGAGCTCATTGGAAAAGAAACTCAAGAAAGATTAAGCACACACTCTTGTGTGTGCAGTTTCTCAAAAAAAAATTAAACATAGACTTAGCATGTGCCCACCAATTCCACTTCTAGGTCTATATCCCCCCAAAATTGAAAGCCCGGACATAAATGGATACTTGCACACAAAGTTCATAAAAGTAGTATTCACAGTAGCCAAGAGGTAAGAGCAGTCCAAATGCCCATTAATAGACACAGGGATAGACAAAGTGTGGTTTGATTAATAGACACAGGGATAGATACAAAGTGTGGTTTGTACATACAATGAAATATTATTCGGCCGTAAAAGGAAAAGACATCTGAAACATGCTACAGCATGAACTTTGAAGGCATTATGCCAAGTGAAATAAACTGGTCATAAAAGGACAAACTTAGTGTGATTCCACTTATCCGAAGTACCTAAAGTCATCAAATTCATAGGGCCAGAGAATAGAATGGTGGTTGCCAAGGACCATGGGCAAGTGTGCGTGTCCTCACTCACCCAGTTGTGTCCAGCTCTTTTGCAAACCCATGGACTGTAGCCCACCAGGCTCCTCAGTCCATGAGATCTTCCAGGCAAAAGTACTGGAGTGGGGGTGGAGGAGGGGTGCTTCTCTAGTGGTCCAGTTGTTAAAAATCCACCTTGCAATGCAAGGGACCCCAGTTCAATCCCTGGTCCGGGAATATCTCTCATACCTAGGAGCAACTAAACCAGATCCCTACAACTACTAAGCCAGCGCTCTAGCCCGAGAACAGCAGCTACTGAAGCCAGCGGACCGAGAGCCCGTGCTACACGAGAGAAGCCACCGCAGAGAAGCTCGCACACCACAACTCGAGAGTAACCTTCAATCACTGCAGCTAGGGCAGAGGAAATCCGCAGACAGCAAAGAAGACCTACCATGGTCAAATAAATAAATAGATCTTTAGGAAAAAAAAAAAAAATACTGGAGTGGGTTGTCGTTTCTTTCTCCAGGGGATCTTTCCCACCCAGGGATTGAACCTGCCTCTCCTGCATTTGCAGGATTCTTCTTTACCACTGAGTCACGTGGGAAGCATGGATATGGAGTTTCCTTTTCTTTTTAAATTTTATTTACTTCTTTAGGGTTGTTGCTGGGGCTTCATGTGCACGGCCTTGCTCTGGTTGCGGAGAGCAGGGCCTACTCTCTGACTGTGATGGATGGCCTTCTTACTGCAGTGGCTTCTTGAGCCCAGGCCTAGCTGTCCTGAGGCGTGTTGGATCCTTCTGGACCAGGGATCGAACCCATGTCTCCTGCATTGACAGATGGGTTTTTAACCACTAGACTACCAGAGGAGTCCTGGGTATGGAGTTTCTGTTTGAAAACCTGAAAAAGTTCTGAAGATGGATGTTTCTGATGCTTGCACAACATCATGAATGTATGTAATACCATTAAACAGTACACTTAGAAAGAGGTTAAAATGGTCAATTTTATGTTGTGTATATTTTGCCAAGGTTTAAAAAATAATAAATGGAAAAATAAAAGGAAAGCACACTCTCTTCCCTGCCTCTGCTCTTCAGTAAGCTGGTGACCAAAAATAGACACCCAGCTTTAGCATTTGTGCCTGTCTTCTTAACTGTCTTGTTTTAGATGCAGATGTTTTTCACTTACAGTGTTTTGGGGGGACTAGGAATTCAGAATGTGCTGGTGTGGCATTTCTGAACCCAGTCAAACTTTGATTGGTTTGAATGGCGGTGCTCGGCTGGAGATAAACATCAAACCCAGGAAAACTGCAGTCTTTTTCTTTTGCACAAGCTCTAGCTTAACAAGATGTCTTTCAAGCAGGGCTGCCTGTGGGATCAAGCATTTTCTTTGTTCCCTGAAATACTATTTTTTAATGCTTGTGAGGGATGCGTGTGTGTTTTCTCTTTCATTTTTCTCTTTTTTACTTTTTTTTTTTAATGGCTTTTTGCCTACCTAAGGTGAAAAAGCAGAAATGATCAGTGAGTTAGTTACTGCCCGAGTCTCAGAAGGGATGAGGGGGGGGACAGCCCAGCAGGGTCTCTTATCCAAAAAACCAAAGAAGCTCATCCTGGGGTTTGAGACTTCCCTGTTCCTCTATCCCCTCGCTCTCACTCTTGATCAGAGCTGCTCTTCAAAGACTCTATGGACCTGTCAGGACCCAAAGAGAAATGAAATTAGAGGTGCTCCCCTTAGGAGAGGAATGGGTATTGTCCACTAAAAAAAACAGTCGCAACCTGGAAGTTGAGAGTTATGTCTTCTTTGGTGGGAATTTCAAGCTTGGGAGACAGCATCTCAAGTAACCCTGAGAGAACTGCTCCAAGGAGGCAGGAGGGTTGGAGATGGGAGGGAGGAATCAGGTTATATAGAAGCTTGCGACAAGAGGCAGGTAGTCTGAATATCAAAAGATTACCGTTGATTAAGGAAAACCAGGTATCTCAAGTTAAAGAATTTAGCCCTTTTCTATGTATGGAAAGATATAAGAGTCTGGGCCCACTGAAATCACTCCTTGCATATATATTTCAGCTCTCTGAGGCCAGTATACTGCAGTTTTTTCACATTCTCTACCCCCCCCCCCCCCCCCCCCCCCCCCTCCTCCCCCTCCCCACGGNTAAAGAATTTAGCCCTTTTCTATGTATGGAAAGATATAAGAGTCTGGGCCCACTGAAATCACTCCTTGCATATATATTTCAGCTCTCTGAGGCCAGTATACTGCAGTTTTTTCACATTCTCTACCCCACCCCCACCCCCAGTTCCTCAGTGCTCGCCTTACAGAGTGGAAACAGTAGTAGGCATTGCTTTTCCTGGGTACCCTTGGGGTTCAGAAATTCACATTTGGAGGGCCGGAATCCCTGATGACTGTGACATTCTTGCCTACTGAGATAGCAGGAAATACTCCATTTCTCAGTACCATAGGTTGAAAATCCTGGGTTTGACCCTGAGTTGGGTCTGTTGGTAAAGAATCTGCCTGCAATGCAGGAGACCTAGGTTCAAGGCATGGGTAGGGAAGATTCCCCCGGAGAAGAAAATGGCAACCAACTCCAGTATCGTGCCTGGAGAATTCCATGGGCAGAGGAGCCAGGAAGGCTCCGTGGGATCGCAAAGGGTCAGACATGACTGAGTGATTATCTAACTTCTTTACTAAAGCCAAATGCACCCTCTGTATCCCAACACTGGATTAAACCTTGGAGCCACAGTGGGCTAATGTCCTCAAACCTGTGTGTCCCCATCCTGGAGGGGGGGCTCTAGTCCAGCAGTGTTGCTGGTAAGAGTCAGGCTAGGTGCAGAGCCCTCGCTCCTTCAACCCAGAGATCACCTAGCATCAGGTGATGATGGATGATCTGTGACCGTCTCTGAAATGAAGAGTGCTTCATCAAGGAGTTTACACATTCCGTTTGCTGAGGGTTTTCTGCAGAAGAGCTCAAAGATGACATGCATCCCCTGAGGAAGAACCAGGACCTTGCCTCCAAGGCGGCACTACTGTTCCTTGACTGCTCTCTTATCTCCACATCCCCTCCCCTCCCTGATCAGCAACTCTTTGAATCTGCCTTTGGGAACTCAGAGAAGAGGGGACACAGAAAGGCTTTTGCGCCCTGGAGCCCCATAGGGTTCATTTTGGTCTCATTCAGTTCAGTCACTCAGTCATGTCCGACTCTTTGTGAGCCCATGGACTGCAGCTCACCAGGCTTCCCTGTCTATCACCAACTCCCGGAGCCTACCCAAACTCATGTCTATCGCATCAGTAATGCCATCCAACCATCTCCCCTTCTCCTGCCTTCAATCATTCCCAGCGTCAGGGTCTTTTCAAATGAGTCAATTCTTCGAACCAGGTGGCAAAAGTATTTGGATTTCAGCTTCAGCATCAGTTCTTCCAAGGAATATTCAGGACTGATTTCCTTTAGGATTGACTGGTTTTATCTCCTTGCTGTCCAAGAAACTCTCAAGAGTCTTCTCTAACACCACAGTTCAAAAGCATCAATTCTTCGGTTTAGCCTTCTTTATAGTCCAACTCTCACATCCATACATGACTACTGGAAAAACCATAGCTTTGGGGTTTATTTATTTATTTATTTTATGGAAAAACCAATACAATATCATAAAGTAAAAACAAAACAAAACAAAACAAAACATAGCTTTGACTAGATGAACCTTTGTTGGTAAAGCAATGTCTCTACTTTTTAATATGCTGTCTAGGTTGGTCATAACTTTCCTTCCAAGCAGTAAGTGTCTTTTAATTTCATGGCTGCAGTCACCATCTGCAGTGATTTTGGAGCCCCCCAAAATAAAGTCTTTCACTGTTTCCAATGTTTCCCCATCTATTTGCCATGAAGTGATAGGACCAGATATCATGATCTTAGTTTCTGAATGTTGTATTTTAAGCCAACTTTTTCACTCTCCTTTTTCACTTTCATCAAGAAGATGATGATGCCATAAAGGTGGTGTCATCTGACTATCTGAGGTTATTGATATTTCTCCCAGAAATCTTGATTCCAGCTTGTGCCTCATCCAGCCTAGCATTTCACATGATGTACTCTATATATGAGTTAAATAAGCAGGGTGACAATATATACCCTTCATGTACTCCTTTCCTGATTTGGAACCAGTTTGTTATTTCATGTCTGGTTCTAACTGTTGCTCCTTGGCCTGCATACAGATTTCTCAGGAGGCAAGTCAGGTGGTCTGGTATTCCCATCTCTTGAAGAATTGTCCACAGTTTATTGTGATCCACACAGTCAAAGGCTTTGGCATAGTCAGTAAAGCAAAAATAGATGTTTTTCTGGAAATCTCTTGCTTTTTCAATGATCCAATGGATGTTGACAGTTTGATCTCTGCTTCCTCTGCCTTTTCTAAATCCAGCTTTAACATCTGGAAGTTCACAGTTCACATACTGTTGAAGCCTGGCTTGGAGAATTTTGAGCATTACTTTGCTAGCGTGTGAGATGAGTACAATTGTGCAGTAGTTTGAACATTCTTTGGCATTGTCTTTCTTTGGGATTTGAATGAAAACTGACCTTTTCCAGTCCTGTGGCCACTGTTGAGTTTTCCAGATTTGCTGGCATATCCTGGAAAAGGGAAAGGCTACTCACTCCAGTATTCTGGCCTAGAGAATTGGGTTGGTTTCATTACTTACTAGCTTTCTGACTTGACTGATGTGCTAAGTTCCAGTTTCAGCATCTGTGAAGTGGGAGTAATAATGAGATATACTTCACAAGGTAGTAAAGTGAAAGAACGTGAGAAAATGTTAGTCGCTCAGTCTTCCAAATTTGCACTGCAGGCAGATTCTTTACCATCTGAGCCACCAGGGAAGCTTCACAAGGTAGTGGTGAAAATTAGATGAGATAATAACATGGACAGAGAATATCACCTGCCATATCAGTAAACAAATGCTATTGCAGCCATCAAGCCCTCAGCCACTGTAATCTCCCCTCGCTAAGCACCCTAAGAGGATTCAGGATAGGAAAAAAAAAGAGAGAGAGAGAGAGAGGATACTGTTTTTTAGAGGCCCTAGATACTTAAGGTGAATATCAAAAGAATTATTTCAATGGAAAAAAAAAGAGAGAGAGAGAGAGAGAAGATACTGTTTTTTAGAGGCCCTAGATACTTAAGGTGCATATCAAAAGAATTATTTCAATGAGCTCAGACTCTTAACAGCTTCCCTTATGTAGAAAAGGGCTAAATTCATTAACTTGAGATGTCTTTTTTCTTTAATTAGCAGTAATCTTTTTGATATTCTTACTACCTGTTTATCTGTTTTTGCAAAAACTATATTTCTTGTCTCCTCCCTTAGTTCTTTGAAATAGTCCCTCAGAGTTATCTGAGGGGCTGACTCTCGAGCTTAAGTACTCAATTTGTCCACCAAATAAGACATAATTCTCAAATTTAGGTTTTGCACTTTTTTTCAGGGAACAATAATGAAAAAGCACCTAGCATGCACAACGGAGCCTGGTGGGCTACGCTCCACGGGGTCGCAAAGAGCACAACGGCACACAGTAACAGCTCAGTAAAGTTTAGATCATGTGATAAGAAACAGCCTTTTACATTACTAACTCCTGATTCTGAAGAGGGAGAGAGAAGTTTATGGTTGATCATGGAAGAAAAATTCTGTGATGCCTATAATTTGAAAAATCCAAACGTGCCCTTTAAAAACACAACTCACTCCGATGGCTGCTAAAGAGATGTCCAGCGGAATACAAGGAGGTATATCTTATTTTCAAAAGGGTTACCTCATCCCTGATGTTTGGCAATAGTGATTTTCCACACACAGGCAAGAATTTTATAGACTCCCTTTAATAGCGATGTGTCAGAATCACTAACAGTGACAATATATCGTTTCATGACTCCAGATTCAACTCTTCTTAAAAGTACTGTAGCAAAATGCCAGCTAAGTGTGGGATTTACTGATTTAGCTGTGGAGGAAAGAAATTCTGCAGATCAGATCAATACAGCCCGTAAAAACAAACTGCACAATCCCCATTTTCTGCCGGAGGTCTGTAAGTGAGGGCATTAGATGAGGCACCTGAATTATTCCCAAACACTTCATCTTGAGTGGCTGGAAATGGTACTTTACAACCATTACAGGGAAAGTATGATTTTAGGTCACCATGATTAAATTAAATGTCCTGTACCCAAAAAAAGTTATAGTTAACATTTGCGGGGGGTGTCCAAAGATTAGAATCCATAAGAGAATAGTTTTAATCAGTCAGAGTATCGGGACAAACCCAAACCCCCAATTAATTAGTTCAGTGACTTTTAGGAACCGCATCTCCTGCAATAAGAAGATATAAATTTAGAATATAATTTTTTTGGACAACCGGCAGCCATATATGGAAACATGATTACTCATGATGACTTTTAAAATTATTTTATCATTGTCATCACCTTATCATTATATTTTTACTAATAGTGATACTTTAGCATAAGAGTAATTTCTTTTATCTACCTCGAGAACTAGCCAATTTCCAAGATCTGACATGTACTATTATTGATAAAAGTGTACATTAGTGGTTATTTTGAAGGACAATTTGACCTTGTCCATTATAATAAAAAACTTATATTGGCTTCAATCCAAGATTACTACTCCTAAGTAACTCTCTGAGAAAAGTAGTCACAGATGTGTCCAAAAAATGAAGGAAAAAACAAACAAACAAACCTGTGTGGTTCATTGAAGCATTGTGTGTGCAAGTGAAAACAAGAATATAATGTGAATACACTTCATTCAGAGAATGACAAGCTGTATATGTCCACAATGTTAAACAGTTTGCAACAATTAAGCAAATAAAATTAGTGTCTACCAACAGACATAAGACAATATCTATACTCAGTAGAATACGTTTAATATCTGGCTCACCAGGGAAGAAAAACCCTGACTTGCAGTTTGCTTCTTCCCATGATGTAAATACTCCCACCATGGTCAGCTACAAGCTGTCAATGTGATGCTACTGGATGTGGAATTGGAAAGACCTGTGCACATTTGCTCTCATGAGTGGGTGCTGGTCCCCATCAATGTATTACTGTGCAGGTCAATATGGGCTTCTCAGGTGGCGCTAGTGATAAAGAACCCACTTGCCAATGCAGGCAGATGTAAGAGATGTGGGTTTGATCCCTGGGTTGGGAAGATCCCCTGAAGGAAGGCATGGCAGCCCACTCCAGTATTCTTGCCTGGAGAGTCCCATGGACAGAGGAGCCTGTTGGTCTATGGTCCACAGGGTCACAGAGTCAGACACGACTGAAGTGATTTAGCATACACTCATGCATGTGCAAGATAAAGCACACACCACTATGCACTTGTTTGTGTACATACGTATCAAACTAAATAAGTGGTTCACCTCTGGGGTGGGAAGTGAGCCTGCTAGTGGAAAGGATGTTCAGTAGTGACTTCTGCTTTGTAATATTTGAACATTTTAAAATTGAAAATGTACTAACTGTGAAATTAAACTGCATTTAAAAGAACAATGGAAATTATATGGACTATGTCCTTGAAAAGGTGGATGTGATTTTGATAATTTGGGCTGAGACAGGCTTGAACTTAGAGGGACTGATAGATTAAAAGATGGAAAGAGACTGCATTGGATTGGAGACAGTTTGAGTTGAGTTTAGTTCATTTTAGTCACTCAGTCGTGCCTGACTCTTTGTGATCCCATGGACTGAAGCACACCAGGCTTCCCTGTCCATCACCAACTCCCAGAGTTTACTCAAACTCATGTCCTTTGAGTCAGTGATGCCATCCAACCATCTCATCCTGTCGTCCCCTTCTCTTCCTGCCTTCAATCTTTCCCAGCATCAGCGTCTTTCCCAATGACTCAGTTCTTCGCATCAGGTGGCCAAAGTACTGGAGTTTGAGGTTCAGCATAAGTCCTTCCAAGGAATATTCAGGATTGATTTCCTTTTGATGGACTGGTTGGATCTCCTTGCAGTCCAAGGGACTCTCAAGAGTCTTCTCTAACACCACAGTTCAAAAGCATCAATTCTTTGGCGCTCAGCTTTCTTTAAAGTCCAACTCTCACATCCATACATGACTACTGGAAAAACCATAGCCTTGACTAGACAGACCTTAGTTGGCAAAGTAATGTCTCTGCTCTTAAATATGCTATCTAGGCTGCTCATAACTTTTCTTCCAAGGAGTAAGCGTCTTTTAATTTCATGGCTGCAGTCACCATCTGCAGTGATTTTGGAGCCCCCCAAAATAACATCTCTCACTGTTTCCATTGTTTCCCCATCTATTTGCCTTGAAGTGATAGGACCAGATGCCATGACCTTAGTTTTCTGAATGTTGTGTTTTAAGCCAACTTTTTCACCCTCCTCTTTCACTTTCATTAACAGGCTCTTTAGTTCTTCATTTTCTGCCATAAGGATGGTATCATCTGCATATCTGAGGTTATTGACATTACTTCTGGCAATCTTGATTCCAGCTTGTGCTTCATCCAGTTCAGCATTTTTTCATGATGTACTCTGCATATAAATTAAATAAGCAAGGTGACAATATACAGCCTTGACATAGTCCTTTCCCAATTTGGAACCAGTCTGTTGTTCCATGTCCAGTTCTAACCATTGCTTCTTGACCTGCATACCGATTTCTCAGGAGTCAGGTTAGGTGGTCTGGTATTCCCATCTCTTGAAGAATTATCCACAGATTGTTGTGATCCACACAGTCAAATGCTTTGACATAGTCAATAAGGCAAAAGTAGATGTTTTTCTAGAATTCTTGCTTTTTCGATGATCCAACAGATGTTGGCAATTTGATCTCTGATTCCTCTGCCTTTTCTAAAACCAGGTTGAACATCTGGAAGTTCACGGTTCACATATTGCTGAAGCCTGGCTTGGAGAATTTTGAGCACTACATGCTAGCGTGTGAGATGAGTGCAATTGTGCAGCAGCCTGAGCATTCTTTGGCACTGCCTTTCTTTGGGATTGGAATGAAAACTGACCTTTTCCAGTCCTGTGGCCACTGCTGAGTTTTCTAGATTTGCTGGCTTATTGAGTGCAGTGCTTTCATAGCGTCATCTTTTAGAATTTGAAATAACTCAACTGGAATTCCATCACCTCCACTAGCTTTAATCTAGAGATAGATTAGACAGATTAAAAGTGAAAGTGAAAGATTGATAAGAGATGATAAATAAGATAGATGGATGACAGATACATAGATAAATGATAGATAAGATACTAACAGAATATATAGATAAGATAGATTTGATATATTGAATAAATTAGAGAGAGAAAATTTTGAGGAACAAGGGGATGAGGGCAAAAGAAACAGAAAAATATGGACGCCCGTGGGTGTTTGTTCAGGTGGAGCTGGGGGTTGATTGAGGTATCAGACAGTAGAACGGATAAGAAGATGGAGGAGAAGGGGAGGCTAGAGTTGGGAAAGGAAACTCAGGTAAGAACAAAGTCCAGGTCAAGAGCTCCTTTGTGGATCAACATAGCAAAGGAGATACTCTTCCCTTGTAGCTCAGATGGTAAAGAACCTACCTGGAATGCAGGAGACCCAGGTTCGATCCCTGGGTTGGGAAGATCCCCTGGAGAAGGAAATGGCTATCCACTCCAGTTTTTCTTGCCTGGAAAATTCCATGAACAGAGGAGCCTGAAGGGTTACAGTCCAACGGGTCACAAGGAGTTGGACTGAACCAATTTCATTTCACTAGTAAGGGAGAAGAAGAAATTAGAGGGTGGGGAGCAGTCGCAAATTCAGATCCCCATGCTGGACCAGGGCAATGGGCCCTGTGTCTCTACTACGGAGGCCAGAAAGCAGGGAAGGGCCCTTAGCCTGTTGGTGTGTCTTATCATTGGATGGTGAGGAGCACGGAGCTGATGCTTTACCAATCAGGAGCTGAGATCATTGGCTGATAGCTACGGCTGAGGAGCTGGGATCCAAGCTTTGGGCAAACTGGAAAAGGCTTGAAGTAGTCCTTGAGAAGAACAGGCGTGTGAGCTGAGCCATTGCACAAGTGCAGGAAATGTTAAGGTCCAGTCTGAGTTAAAGGATATGAATTTAAATTGAAATCCATTTTTCCTACTATGTGAGCTCTTATTTTGGAACCCTGGAGTAGACATGAAGAAAGGAAATAGGTGTGTGTGCATCAGGCAGAGGAAGCCAGATCCACAACTCTATCTCTCAGTCACAGTGAGACCAGGGGGCATCCTTTGTCAAATCCAAGCCTTGGTTTCAGCATCTGCACAAGGGGGAGAAGAACAGCACGTGCCCTATGGCTCTGCCCGTTGTGTTGCTCAAGAACCAGAGGAGACAGGAGTGGGGGAGACCTGGGCGTAGTACCAAGTGCAGGACATGTCTCAACGCACCAGGGCCCCTGTCTCTCAAGTCCTAATAAATCTCAGTGGAAGATAAAGGGTCAGTCGATAATGGAAGGCGGCTAAGTGACCGTGACCCAGTCCACACTCAGGGCACGAGAAATTCCCGATAAGTGGTGTTCTGAGAAGTGTTTGACCTCACTCAAAGATACCAGAAAAGGAAGGTGACTTTTCAGAAATACAGGGGAAGAGCTCTGGCCCTAGGCTCCCAGTTTAGCCAGCGGAAGTCAACAGACACTTAACCAGGTCCTACAGGTGGTTTGAAAAAGAAGTTTGAGAAAAGAGACTCTCGGAATTCTTGCACCCACTCCCAGTGGACTAAGGGATCCTAGCCTCTGGCCAAGTTCTTTCCTTACTGGAGGAACATAGTCATGATATAAAAATATCCTAGGGCACCACCTGCCTCACAAGGATGATTAACATGCCCTTCAAAACACCTGGAATCTCCCTTCATAATAAATCCTGGGTGAATGTTTAGTGTGTCTCAGTCGCTCAGCTGTGTCTGACTCTGCGACCCCATGGACTGTAGCCCACCAGGCTCCTCTGTCCATGGAATTCTCCAGGCAAGAATACTGGAGTGGGTTGTCATGCCCTCCTCCAGGGGGTTTTCCTAACCCAGGGATCAAACCCACATCTCTTATGTCTCCTGCATTGGCAAGTGAGTTCTTTACCATCTGAGCCACCAGGGAAGCCCCTGGGTGAATGTTCAGGACAGACCCAAATAGGAAAGGGTGTTTCATAACTGATTGGTCATTACCTACAAACCCCTTGTCCTCTCCCCTAGCCTGGCAACACACTGTCTTTCTGTTTTTTGAACACTCTGTGGTCTTTTACACCCTGTGGCCTTTAAATTTGTTATAACATTTTCTTAGAATGTTCTTCCTTCATGTTTTTCCAGGTGTGGCTCATTCCCATCTTTCATATCCTGGCTGAAATGTCTTTGTGGGGATATCAATGCAGTTCGGGCTAAATCATAACATGTTTTAAATAGGTCACTAAGGAATTAGGACATCATCCTGAAGGCAACGGGGAAGATCTGACAGATTTTTGAGCAGAAGAGAGACTTGTCCGAAACAGAGCTTCAGATAAATCATTTTCGTGGTGTGTTGTGGGATGAATCGAAGAGGGATGAGATCGAAAGCAAAGAGACCAATTACAAGGTCATGGTAAAAGTCGAAATGAAATATGAAGATCAAAAATAATGATGGGGAAGAGTGACTGAAGCAAGAAAATAATAAACACATACACATAATTTTTGCACACATGCCTCAAACACAGAATATCCTTAGATCAAAGCACAGGGAGAAACGATGTCCAACAGGGTGAAATGTGAAAATGCGTGATGAGATCTGCATCTTGCAGGTGTCAGTTGGGTTTTTGGATTTTAGGTCCACTCAGCATTGAGTGGGAACAGTGCAGAAAGACAGATCATCATTCCCTTCCTTTAATCTACACATGAAGTCAGGTTTGCATCTGAAAATCAGCTGCTTATTGATCTTAACCTTGTTAATATTCATGAGGCTCTATCAAGAGGTAGGAGATTTTAACATGGTTGCCCCCACGCTCTAAATCAATTCTCATTGATTTCAATAGACTTCATCCACCCAAGCATTGATGTTGCCCCCTCCCATGAAAACCTGTTCCCAAGGTCCTTTGGAACATGTAAGTGGTACAAGAAGCTGGTCAGTCTTGCCTGCCATCATCTGGACTTTGGGGGTACTCAGGGCAGTGAGAGACAGTACTTGAGCAGCCTCTGCTCCTCTTTGGGGCTATGTGAGACTGATCATCTTTTAAATCCATTCAGCCACAAAGCCATGCTCCCCTCAAGTCCCAGCCACTCAGAGCGAAGACAGAGTCTTTCCTATCTTTAGGGACATGTTCATTTCAAGACAAGGCTGATTTTTCCTAAAATTTAGAGGCTACCTGTCCTTAAAGGCCTCTTACAAGTTCAGGTGACAACCCATTCTGTCCTCAAATACAACTGAGTTCAGAGCAGAATCTCACAAACCCATGGCTCTGGCTCAGAGTTCTTCTTTTTTTAATTAATTAATGTATTTATTTATTTGGTGGCCCCAAGTCTTAGTGGCATGTGGCATGTGGATCTTTCAGTTGCTGCATGCAGGCTTTTAGTTGCAGCATGTGGGATCTAGTTCCTGGACCAAGAATCAAACCCAAGTCCCCTGCGTTGAGAGCTCAGAATCCCAGTCACTCGTCCATCAGAGACATCCCTCTGGCTCCAAGTTCTTCTCTCTCCTCAATTTGTGCAAGGAAAGGACTGAGCCTTTTTTCACAGCCAAGGTTCCCTTTGAAGGACTGGGAACCCAATTCAGGTGACTTTCTTTTATTCTTTTTGGTATCTTTCCCTCTCTTATTTCTTTTCATTTATATATATATATAATTTATTTTATTTTATTTTATTATTTTTTTACTTTACAATATTGTATTGGTTTTGCTGTATATCAACATGAATCCACCATGGGTGTACACGTGTTCCCAATCCTGAACCCCCCTCCCACCTCCCACCCCATACCATCCCTCTGGGTCATCCCAGTGCACCAACCCCAAGCATCCTGTATCCTGCATCAAATCTAGACTGGCAATTCGTTTCTTATATGATATTATACATGTTTCAATGCCATTCTCCCAAATTATCCCACCCTCTCTTGGTACATATACACAATGGAGTATTACTCAGCCATCAAAAAGAATATATTTGAATCAGTTCTAATGAGGTGGATGAAACTGGAGCTTATTATACAGAGTGAAGTAAGCCAGAAAGAAAAACACCAATACAGTATGCAATGCATATATAATGGAATTCAATGGCATCCCACTCCGGTACTCTTGCCTGGGAAATCCCATGGGCGGAGGAGCCTAGTAGGCTGCAGTCCATTGGGTCGCGAAGAGTTGGAGTGAGTGACTTCACTTTTACTTTTCACTTTCATGCATTGGAGAAGGAAATGGCAACCCACTCCAGTGTTGTTGCCTGGAGAATCCCAGGGATGGGGTAGCCTGGTGGGCTGCCGTCTGTGGGGTCACACAGAGCTGGACACGACTGAAGCAACTTAGCAGCAGAAAGATGGTAATGATAATCCTGTATGTGAGACAGCAAAAGAGACACATTATATATAATTTTTTATTATTAAAAAAAGTATTCATCTCTTGTGTCAGGGAAAATGTCCAAATGATGAGTTGCAGTGTGGCATTAACTCCGGATTATACCCCAAAGAAAAAAGTTACAATTGAACTTGGTGAGGTTTGTGAACACCAGACAAGGCAAGAAAGTGAAGGCAACCTCTGGCCAATGGCCAGGAAGAAACTGAATTCTGCCAACTGCATAAGCCGATTCTTCCTCAGATGAACCTCAGAGGAGGCTCCAGCCCTGACTGACGGCTTGATCGCAGTAGGAACCCAGCTAAACTCTGTCTATGCTCTGTAAGATAATAAATGTGCATTGTTCTAAGCCACTAAGTTGTGATAATTTGAGACACAGACATATATAGCCAACGCAGTGCTTGTGTGGTTTATATTCCTGAAGGGGTATCACAGTTTAGTAGCTGAGATAGCAAATATCAAGCCCACCTAGAATCAACTATCAAACTCCATTTATTAATGGAGCTGGGTAGGGAATTCCTTGGTGATCCAGTGGTTGGTTATTCACCTGCCAATGCAGGAGACACGGGTTTGATGCCCACATGCTGTGGGGCGTCTAGGCCCCTGAGCTACAGCTACTGAAGCTCATATGCCTACAGCCTGTGCTCTGCAACAAGAAAAGTCACTGCAATGAGAAGCCTACACACTGCAATAAGGAGTAGCCCCCACTTGCTGCATCCAGAGAAAGTTGGTACAGCAACAAAGACCCAAA
The DNA here is from genome assembly GCA_006410875.1 of Neotragus pygmaeus. Taxonomy (NCBI): domain Eukaryota; kingdom Metazoa; phylum Chordata; class Mammalia; order Artiodactyla; family Bovidae; genus Neotragus; species Neotragus pygmaeus. The sequence continues at coordinate 425,545 of SJYV01014018.1, read as the reverse complement.
TACAGCCAAAAATAAATGATTAAAACAAATTTTTAAGAGATCTTGTAGGTACTTGGCACTGACGACAATTTCTGATCCTCCCCAAACATGTGATGTATATACAATAATTATCTCCACTTTTCATATGAGAAGACTGAGCCACAAAGAAGTGAACTAGCTTTCCCAGTGCTACCCAGATTTACATTAGTAGTAGTGGAGCACCCATTACTTCAAACTGGGTCTATCTAACTGCAAAGGATGCTCTTAAACACTGAACTGTCTCAGGTGCTAAAACCATCCCCACAGAGTGTGTGGCACCCTTCAAAAAACAGATCAGGTTTTTCCCTTTGCTTTATAGATGGCTATACTAGCCTTCTTAATCTAGATATTACAGATGAGGAAACAGAGGTTTGTGGATTTCAAATGTTTCATCCTAGCCCATCTACATTGGATGGGACCAAGACTGGAAACTGGGCAAGTTAATGTCAAATCCCATGCCATTTTTATCTCTTCCCCCTCTTCTTTGCTCTGCATAAAAGTATAGCCTAAACCCACCCTTTCTTTTTTCAATTAATTTTTTTAATGTTGATTGATGTATTTGTCTGTGCAGGATCTTAGTTGCAGGATATAGGATCTTTAGTTGTGACATGGGGACTCTTTGTTGCAGCCTGTGGAATCTAGTTCCCTGACTAGGGATCAAACTCGGAGCCCTGCCCTGGGAGTTCAGAGTCTTAGCCCCTGGGAAAGTTCCCCCTCCACTTTATTTGTCATCCTGATTTAGCAAACTCCTCTGAACTATTCTTTCCAGTGTTCAGCCAACATGTATGGAGCATTTGCTTTGTGCCAAGCACATTTCAGGCCTTGGAAACTCAAAGACAGACGAGACAGCACCTTTATGCATGTCACACTGGAGATTATTCAAGCTGCCAAGGTTCATCTATGCTATTTGCTGTTGTAACATGATGCCTGGAAACTTGGTAGATGCAATACTTTTTTTTTCATTGGTAGCTCTGCATGTCATTGGGAGAAAGCCTTCTTTTGCCTCTGTTTTAGGCAGCTGCTCCTTTAACTCCTCAAGGTGGTCCCTAAATATGCCCCTGGTTTTCACGGCTCCAGACATTTTCCAGGCTTCCCAGGTGACGTAGTGGGTAAAGAATCTCCTGCCAGAACAGGAGACCCCAGAGATCCATGTTCAATCCCTGAGTCAGGAAGATCCTCTAGAGGAAGAAATGCCAACTCACTCTAGTATCTTGCCTGGGAAAATCCCATGGCCAGAGGAGCCTGGCAGGCTACAGTTCACGTGGTTGAAAAGAGTTGAACACAATACAGGCATTTTCTTGGGATCCCTTGGCCCCTTTTCAACCTAGAATGCCCTCTCAATACCTCTTTGCCTGTCTGAACACTCCTGTTCCCCTTTGAAGCCTTGGAATGTCACCCCCTCTCTGCATCTACTCCTTTTTCCATCACAGTTAACCTTACCCTGGTCACTTTTCTCCCAGCAATTTCACACATTTTGATGATAGCACCTAAAATATTCCATCATAGTTCTTTGTTTTCTTTCTTTTTTTTTTAAATTTTTTGGCTGTGCCAAAATATTCCCTCATCAAAGATTGAACCCAGGCCCCCACCATTGGAAACACAGAGTCTTATGTGGTTATTTGTTTTCAAATTTCTTTCCTCTATTAGCCTGAGAGTACTTTGCAAATCCGGCTCCCAACTCAGCACATAGTAGCAATTCAAGAAATGCTGGATGAACAGAATTCAGTTCATTCATTCCACAAATATTTACAAACCCCATCCCCTGTGCCAGGAATGAGATTTGGGGATTTGGCAGAGGACAAAATACGCAAAAATCTCTGCCCTCTTGGAGGTAATATTATATTGGTTCTACTTGCGATGTCTGGCTCTGTTGGATCTCGTTGGCCAGGTTTTAATGAGCTTCCTTTGTACTGTCTTTCAATCTAATGCCAGCTCCTGGCTACGTGACTAGGGATTTATCTTGCGAAGCCAGTTTGTGCAAACATCTCTCCAAGCCCTGGGAAATCTTCAAGAAGTCTGTAAACCGAGGAGACCATGTTGTTAACAGACACACCAGCGCAAATCTCTCCAAATGAAGTTGTCTTCTCAGGAGCAGCCCCCGCGGGAAGCCGCAGTCTCAGTGAGGCTGCCAATGTCTGGACTATTTTTGGCCTCTTATTTTGGAGCTGTATGTGGAATTTACAGCCCATTTGCGAACAGACTCAATGGGGGGAAATGTCCCTTTTCAAGACTTCATTTGTCACTAAATATGCCTAGCCATGTTTCATAGATGAACAGGTGAACGAGCTCACCAATCCAGTTATGTGGAAGCCAGAAAAAGAAAACAAAGAACCAGAAATGCACGCAGGTGTATTTACTAGGCAGCAATCCCATCTCTCAACAGATACTGCCTGCACGACCTATATCTTGATCGGTAACCTCTCATCCCTGGTTACAAGTTACTTATCCATTCCCCACTGGTTGTCATTAACGTATTGATATGTGTTGATATTGATAGGATGTCATTGATATATGTCACTGTTGCAGTTGGTGAATCCAATGGTCCTTATTTGCAAGCAATGCTTCTTTCTGTCTTTGTGCACATATGCAAAAGATTATTTACCCAGCAATTGAGGTTTCAGGGCATAAAGTATGCACATCTTCAATTTGCCCCGTTATTGCTAAATTGATCTCTAGTTGAGACCTACCCACTTACAGTCACTCTGCAGTTGGTGAGAGCATCCCTTTCTTCACGTACTCAGCGAAAACGGGCATCACATAATGTGTGGGAAATGATGTCTCATGTTAACTTGCATATCTATGACTTATTAATGTGGTTGAGCATTTTTTCCTATATATGTATGGCTGTTGGACTTTCATATTCTGTGCTTTCTCTGTTTGCATCCTTTGTGCATTTTTTCCTAGTGGACTCTCTGTCTTTATATTGTTGATTTATAGGAATGTTTCTTACATTCAAGAGAGGAGCCTTTTGTCAGTTATTTATACAAATGTCTGTTGGCATATGGAAGACTTTATTTCATTTAGTCAAATTTATAAATCTTATCCCTTTATGCTTTGCATTTTTTGTTTATTTAAAAAAAATAACCTCTCTACTTCAGGATCACAAAGATATTCCCAGACATTTTCTTCTAAAAGTTCTATTATTTTAGTATTTATTACTTAAAGATTTGATGTTTGTGTATAGTCTAAAGTAGAGACAAAATTTTTTTTCCTATAAAGATAGCCATTTTCCCCATTGCATTTATGAATGAAGCATACCCTCTCCCATCACTACAGCTCTTTGTTATGCCACCGCAGTCTGTACTGAGTTTCTGGGTATGTTAAGGGCTTTTTCTGCACTATCCTTTCCCTTTGATTGATTTCTCTATCTCTGCACCCAATTTACATGGCTTTAATTACCCTTAAAATAAATATTATCAATATATGGATATTGAGCAGCAAGCCACTACTCCTCCTGCTTCACAGACATCACTCAATATCATAGCTATCTCTGGACCTTTATATTTCTAGGAATAACTTAGGATTCGTTTTGTCAATTTCTACCAAAAACAAGCAAACAAAAAGTCTGCTTGGATTTGTTTTTTTTGTTTGTTTGTTTGTTTTACTTTAAACTGACTTTGTTTTTCATCAAAAGATAAAATATGCTTTTAAGAAAAAGAAGTAGGAGAGGCACCTTTGGGCCTCAGGACACCGGAGCCAGGAGTTTCCTTTGGTTCTTGTGCTACCATTAGAGAACTTCTCGGTGTCACTCTCCCAGGTGATGCAGTGTTAAAGAATCTGCCTGCCAATGCAGGAGAGGCAGGAGTCTGGGGTTCAATCCCTGGGTCAGGAGATCCCCTGGAGTAGCAAATGGCAACCCACTCCAGCGTCATTGCCTGGAAAATTCCATGGACAGAGGAGCCTGGTGGGCTGTAGTCTATGGAGTTACAAAGAGTCGGACAAGACTGAGCACGCACATTTGGACACACATGCACAGGCACAATGTCACCATCACATCCCCAAGCTGGATCGCAGGCTGATGGGGTCCGCCAGCATGAGGACACATCTGCAGCTTGCCACAGGACCCCAGCTGCAGTGGTCCTGCCCCTCCCAGGGCTCAGCCCCAAACTTGACTCTCAGTGTGACACCTCCCTGCCAATGTCCTGAATCACATTCAGCATCTCTGGTCCTAAAACATCAGCAATCTAATTATTCTCCCCCCACAAATCCACAACCCTCTCATCACGCTCTGGCCCCAGACTGGTCTTCCAAAAGGATGGTCATGGCATCTCTCCAGAGATGCTGGCCTTGACTTCTCAGAGCTGGAATGATACAGTAGCCACTCCCTCTAAGAAGCATTTAAATGTATGCCTTAGTCAAGTCAAGTTGTTCAGTCATGTCTGACTGTTTGTGACGCCATGGACTGTAGCCCACCAGGCTCCTCTGTCCATGGAAATGTATGCCTTAATGAATTACAACTCAAAATAAAAATTCCTATTAGCCACATTTCAAGAGCTCAAATCTGCAGTATCCACATGTGGCTGCCATCACATCTATATTTCTACCATCACAGAAGGTTCTAGGGGGCCGAGCCACAGAAATTCAAAGCATCTCTGGTTCCCTAAAGTGAGAGCCAAGTGGTGTACATGATACACACTACTCCTGCCCTCACAGCTCCCACCTGTCCATTTCTCTCCCTGCCTGCCTACTCGGATGAATTACCCTCAGAGCATTTTTCTCAGCCCTGCAGAGCACCTTAGACCTTCCCGACCTGAGCTATGGTTTAGTCTGTCCCTGTAGTCTAGAAGGCCCTTCCTTCTCCAGCTCTTCTCTCTCCCAAGTCAATTTCTCCTTTCAAGGCTCTGCTTAAGCTTATCCCCACACCTCAAAGATCTCCTCCTCCCTGATCTCCTTTTTGCAGCTTTCACAGCCCACTGTGTCCCTCTGGCCCCCAACCACGATGTTATTAAACTCAGCTCATGCAGGGCAGCAGCTATCCACAGAGTCCCCTCTCCTCGGATCCCAGCTCAGAGCCCTGCCCCTAGAAACTGTCAGGGAATAACTACAGAGCCTGCTGCTGCTGCTGCTAAGTCGTTTCAGTCATGTCTGACTCTCTGCAACCCTATGGACTGTAGCCCATCAGAATCCAAAAGATTCTCCAGGCAAGAATCCTGGAGTGGGCTGCCATGTCCCCCGTGTGTTAATCTGCTGGCTCCCAGCACCCCTCAGCCTATAACTTAGCCCCCACCCCCTCTTTTCTACTCACTCCCCCATGTTTAATTACATTTAATTGCAAAATGGTCTGCTTGCCTTCCCTGTGCCGCCAAAAGTGTTTGTGTAAACAGCAGAGAGATCCTGTTCATTATAAAGACTTCCTCACATTCATCGCAGCCGGTTCCGGTCCCCTCTGATTGCAGAGGAGATAGGACCAGCCATTTGGAGACAGGAAGGAGTTTATTGAAAGGGAACACAGCCATCCTGAAGAGAGAGAGCAAGATAGACACATGGTGCGTGGGGTACATGCTTCCGTCCCTTAGGAGAGACCGACGAGGATGAGGAGAGATGGAGAAAGAGCGAGAAGCATGGGAAGAAGAGACAAACAGAGAAAGCAGAAAAGCGACGTCAAAATAGAAAGACACAGGCAAGAGTCATAAATAGAGGTAGACAGACAAAAGTGGACCCAAGAGCATGGCATCAGAGATATTGAGTGGGGGCAAAGATGCCCAAGCTGCTACATCTTAATACGTCCCTCACTTCCCACAGCATGCTTGTTCTGGGACAGCACAGATTACAACAGGCATGACAAATAGCACAGACACACAGAAAAATTGAAAAGAGATCCAATGGAAACCAAACTCAACTTCAGCCACCAGAATCTCAACGACCAGCATGATTGACCTTGGATGTCATCCACGTTCATCTGACCCTGCCTCTCTGAAAAGGTCCAGAGAGAAAAGTTTGGGCTGTGGCCTGTGGTTCCTTGGGAGTCCCCTAGTTGGAGTTCTTAGCAAAAATCTGGGTCTTTGCTGTGAACAGAACCAAACTGAGGCTATAGTAGAACAGATGAAATATAACCAAAACTTTTTTTTCCCCTAAATTTATGACTTCTAAAGGTTTTAGAGTTTGGAATGTGCCTGATAAAATAATTCCTAGTCACTGGAGAGGGACAGCTCTTTCGTGACAGTGAAAGGCTGCTTTTGAGCCACATAAATAAAACTGGTCTCTTTCCAGATTCCTCAACACTCTACTCTCAAGTTCTATCAGCTTATGCATCAGTCTGGGCAACTTACTTCCTCATTCGCTCGTCTGTTCACACACATTTATCAGGTATCTCTTGTGGTTCAGCATCGCACCAGGCGCTACAGTGGCAAACAGCACAAATGTTCCTGGAACCCAAAGGGTTCGCTATCTTGTGTGGCTAGTCAGTCAGTATTAGTCACTCAGTCGTCTCTGACTGTGACCCCATGGACTGTAGCTTGCCAGGCTCCTCTGTCCATGGAATTCTCCAGGCAAGAATATTGGTTGGGTTGCCATTCCCTTCTCCAGGGGATCTTCCTGACTCAGGAATCAAATCTAGGTCTCCTGCCTTGCAGGCAAGATTCTTTACCATCTGAGCCACCAGGGAAGCCCATAGTTTAGATAAGCAGATACTAAAGAAAGAATAATACAAATGGGAATTGCCCTAGGAATATGAATATGAGCAACAGATTAAAAGAGCATGGGACCTCCAAAGAAACGAAAGCAGAGTCTGTCTTAGTCAGCTAGGGCTACCATAGTAAAGTGTTAGTGGCTCAGTCATGTCTGACTCTTTGCAACCCCATGGACTGTAGACTGCCAGGCTCCTCTGTCCACAGAATTCTCCAGGCAAGAATCTTGGAGTGGGTTGCCATTCCCTTCTCCAGGAGGTATTACAGACCCAGGGATTGAATCCAGGTCTCTCGCATTGCAGGCAGATGCCTCACCATCTGAGCCACCTGGGAAGCACTTAGGGCTACCATAACAAAACACTGAAGATGGGGTGCCTCCAAAAATGGAACCGTATTTCTCACAGTTCTAGCAGCTGGAATTCTGAGATCAGGATGCAGCCTGGTCAGGCTCTGGTGAGCTCTCTCTTCCTGGCTTGCAGATGGCCGCATCCTCACTGTGACCACACAGGGCAGGAGAAAGCTCTCTGGCTCTTCCTCTTATTCTGAGGGCACTAGTCCCATAAAACAAACCCCACCCTCACGACCAGCCTAAATCTAGTTATCTCTCAAAGGCCTCATCTCCTAATATCATCACATCATGAACACAATCATTCAGCTCGTAACTGACTCAATCAGGTGCTTATATTATACATGAATGCTCATAGCAACCCTATCTACAATACCCAAAGGTGGAAACAACCCAAACACCCATCAGAGGATGAATGACAAACACAGTATGGCACATGTTGATACGTACAATATAGTATTCAGCCTCGAAAAAGGAATTAAGTACTGATGCGCGCTGCAACCCAGATGAACCTGAAAATGCCATGCTAAGTGAAAAAAAAATTGCAAACGATTACAAATTATATGATTCCACTTACATAAAATATCCAGAATAGATAAACTGATAGAGACAGAACACAACAGGTGTTTGTCAGGGTCCAAGAGGAGGGGCGGTGGGTAGTAACTGCCTATTGGGTACACTGTTTCCTTTTGGGGTGTGAACTTTATCATAATAGAAAAAAAAAAGTAGTCCTAAGAGATGAGAGGGAATATTATGAGGTGAGCTAGTTTAAACTCGGAGAAGGCAAGGGCACTTCACTCCAGTACTCTTGCCTGGAAAATCCCATGGATGGAGGAGCCTGGTAGGCTGCAGTCCATGGGGTCACTAAGAGTCGGACAGGACTGAGCGACTTCTCTTTCACTTTTCACTTTCATACATTGGAGAAGGAAATGGCAACCCACTCCAGCATTCTTGCCTGGAGAATCCCAGGGATGGGGGAGCCTGGTGGGCTGCCGTCTATGGGGTCGCACAGAGTCGGACACCCGGACACGACTGAAGTGACTTAGCAGCAGTAGCAGTTTAAACAAGGCTTCTTCAGTGGCTCAGACAGTAAAGAATCTGCCTGCAATGCAGGAGTCCCAGGTTCAATCCCTGAATGGGGAAGATTCCCCGGAGAAGGGAATGGCTACCTACCCACTCCAGTACTCTTGCCTGGAGAATTCCATGGACAGAGGAACCTGGCAGGCTACAGTCCACGGAGCTGCAAAACAGTCAGACAAGAAGTGAACGACTAGCACTCACTTCCACTTAATTTAAACTGGGAGCCAAGGAGAGGGTACTCTGAAGAAGCGGCATGTATATGCAACTTGAAGGATGACTAGAAGTTAGCGGGGGGAATACTGGAGGCAGCAGAATCTGGGCAGAGTGAATAATATCCAGGAAAACCATCCAGTGAGAAAGAGCTGACTGGCACATTTAGGAATGAGAAGGATCCAGGGTGGCTGGAGGACAGGGAGCAAAGAAAACTGTGGCTGCAGGTGAAACCGGATAGCTAGTCAGTGGCAGATTTTATGGGCATTTTGATTTTTGTTTTGTTTTGTTTTAGCATTGATGGGAAAGAGAAGAGACATGATCTGTTATACATTTTAAGATCAATCTGGATGCTTTGTGAATGGATTGGAAGTAACAGAGATGGTATCAAGGTCTCAATTGGAATCAATCTCTCCCTCTCCCCCTCTCTTCCTTTTTTCTTTTCTTTTCTTATATTTATATATGAACAGAATCTGGGCTGAGCTTAAAAGTCCTGCATCACAGCTTTCTTAACAACAAAGCAATACAGACTTTACTGCGTTTTCCTCTAACATTTCTGGTGGCAGAAAAGAAGTCCAGAGCTGGCTGGATTTCTCATTCTTTCCATTTAGCAACGCTTCCCATTCTTAAGGGCTTCCCAGGTGGCACTAGTGGTAAAGAACCTGCCTGCCAGGCTCGGGCCTGATTTCTAGGTTGGAAAAATCCCCTGGAGGAGGGCATGGCCACACACTCCAGTATTCTTGCCCGGAGAATCCCACGGAATTGGGAGGAGCCTGACAGGCTACTGTCCATAGGGTTGCAAAGAGTTGGACAAAACTGAAGCAACTTAACACACACTCCTTCTTATGTTCACTTCATTCTCTCTTCCTTTTTCCTTAAGATAAAAGCAAAACTACCAAACATATTTAGGTATTTCACTCAGGCTCACACTATGGCTTTTCCAAAAAATTCACTTCTCCTTTTTGGCTCAGAATTGTCTCTTCTACTATATCTCTGATTACTGCTTTCTCTTTTTTCTTCCTGGATCTTTTTCAGGAACAAATTAGATCTGTTCCATCTCCTGTCTCCTCCTCCTCGCTTCTTCTTTCTCATCACCATCCTTGTTTTGGCTCTTTCCTCCTGAATCTGAAGTGAAAGTGAAAGTTGCTCAGTAGTGTCCAACTCTTTGCCACCCCATGGACTATACAGTCCTTGAAATTCTCCAGGCCAGAATACTGGAGTGGGTAGCCTTTCCCTGCTCCAGGGGATCTTCCCAACCCAGGGATCGGACACAGGTCTCCCTCCTTGCAGGTGGATTCTTCACCAGCTGAGCCACAAGGGAAGCCCAAGAATACTGGAGTAGGTAGCCTATCCCTTCTCCAGCAGAGCTTCCCAACCCAGGAATTGAACCGGGGTCTCCACTGTAACAACACTTTTTTTTTTTTTTTCAGATTTATTTATATTTATTTTTTGGTTGCACCATGCAGTATGAGAGATCTTAGTTCCCCCTCCAGGGATCAAACCTGTGCCCCCTGCTCTGGAAGCTCAGATTCTTAACCATTGGACTACCAGGGAAGTCCCCATTCCAATCACTCTTGATCAGTTTAGATCAAGCTCGACATCTCCACACGGCAAAGGATCTGACACGACTGAGCGACTTCGCATGGATGCACATATTTAACCCTTGCGGTGCTGCCTTTTCATTTTAGGATTCCTAAAACAGATACTGAAGTCTGTTCTTATATCCCTCTCTCTTAGGTAGTATAATTTTCTTTTTCACACTGCCTACATTTTGCCCATGTCTGTTTTCACTTAAATCTTATTATTATTTCACTTCTCACCCCTGTTTTCAGAGACCCCATTTCTTCCACAGTAGCAAAAACACAAGAAGACATTCTCGACATAGTCTTTGTTTCTACCATCCCTTGCATATTGCATGCATTTTCTCAATCTTTTGTAATTTGAAATGTTTCACAGAGCTGATGGTGCCTCCTTAGATATTCATCTTTAAGCCATGAGATATGTAAGCAGGGCTGGTGTTTTTCCATAAACATTTTGAGTAAATTGTCTTTGCTTCCCCTTCTGGTTCCCTTTGGTTGTTCTTGGCTTCACAGATCTCCAACTGGAGGGCTTCTTCGGTGTAAATTTATAACACTCTCATTGTTATTGAGCAGCCGGAGGGGAGTTGGGAGGAAGCCTGAGCTGTGAGCAGTGTTCACAGGAATATTTATCTCTGCAGCAATTCTTTCCATGCCTGGTGAAGCTGTTGTTGTTCTCAGCTCTGTGTTTTGCATTCACTTTTAATTTGGCACAGCCTCTACTCCAATGTAAACTTTGGCGATGCCCAGCCTCCTTCCTGGTGCTACTGCTTGACACTTGGAGGAAATGCCTCTCTAATCCCCCGGGAGGGATTTCTTTGATGTGGCAGTTATTTGATGCTAGGTCTTCCCAGTGCCCCTGGTTCAGAAGCTTCTGATCTTTTTCAGTGCAAGTCACAGAGCCAAGGTACCACCAGGGAGCTTCCTTCACCTTCAGCACCTCCTATGCCTAATTAGGAAAATTTGATTTCCCTCAGANAAAACTTGTGGAAAGACTTCACGCAGTAAGTAATAGCAGACAGGAAAATTTAGTAATTACATGTGTGTAACCGAGCTGGACAACATATAGAATCTGTTGGAACATGTGGATGTGCCTGTGAGCTCAGTCTCAGTGGTTTTCTCTCTCAACATTTCTGACAGCCTCTTTCGGAGGCGTGCTCCCACTGTATCCTCAGCCTCTCTGTGGAACAGCTCTTTTGCTTTGGCGCTGTCCCATGGACAATGTTGACCTCTCCCGTAGAGGCTGTTCACTCTCCCCTACTCCATGGATCCTTGAGATCGCATTCTTTGAACACCAGTTTTCCCTTCTTGTATCCTTCTTTCACTCATGTTACTCCTTTTGTACTTGTCCTGTTATCTCGCAAGGATATCCAGTGCCTGGACCTATGCTTTTCCTCCATCCATCAGCCCATTTCTGTTGTTACATTTTCTGTATCCAGCAAGGAGCAGGTTCTCTATCACTTGAACTACTTTTTTGGGGGCCAATATCTCAAATTGTCTTGCTCTCTTGATCTGCCGTTTCTGCCCTAAAAGCCCTAAACCAGTTATGTAACTGTGTCTCTATCCTCTGGGTTTGAATTCAGCTTCTACCACTTACTAGCAAAGTGACCTGCTCTGTACTCGGGCTGCTCAGTACTGACTGATAAAGAAGATGACACCCACTGTACAGGTTGGAACCATTACATTTTCATGTTCGCTGACATGATTTGATTTCCTTTAATACCTTTCTCTTAATACCTTCCCCTTCTGGGATTTGACGATGTTGGTGATCCTTCTTCGTAGCTTTCTTTAGCATTCTCTCTCACTTCCTGTAAGAGCTATTTCAGAGTTTGCCCAGTCTCCCCGAGACCTCTTAACGCATGTGTTCCCTGTCCTGCTTTCTCAGCAAGTAACGTCATTCCTTTCTCAAAGAGGAAATAAAAGTCATTAGGGAGGAACTCTTGAAGGATATCCATCTTCCAAGGATATCTGCATCTGTATTGCCTTCTGTTTGAGTGGAAGAGGTTTTCTTTCTCTTGGTGGTGGTGGTTCAGTCACTAAGCTGTGTCTGACTCTTTACAGCCCCATGGACTGCTGCATGCCAGACTCTTCTGTCCTCCACCATCTCCCAGAATTTGCTCAAATTCATGAGCAGTGGCTAATTCTTCGAACATGAGCACTGGATCTCATCTTTTCCTGTTTCCTTAGGAACTTTTCNGCTGCGATTCATGGGGTCGCAAAGAGTCGGACATGACTGAGTGACTGAACTGAACTGAACTTATCTTGGGCTTCCCTGGTAGCTCAGATGGTAAAGAATCTGTCTGCAATGCAGGAGACCCAAGTTCAATCCCTAGGTTTGAAGATCCCCTGGAGAAAGGAATGGCAATGCTCCAGTATTCTTGCCTGGAGAATTCCATGGACAGAGGAGCCTGGTGGGCTACAGTCCATGGGGTCGCAAAGAGTCAGACACAACTGAGCAACTAATATTTTGCTTTGTACCTTCAACTTATTATCTTATCTTCTGGAGGTCAAAAGCCTGAAAATAAGCCTGATGGAGAGAAAGTCAAGATGTTGGCAGGATTGAGTTCCTCCTGGGGACTCCAGGGCAGAACCATAACTTGCTTTTTCCAGCTTCAAGAGGTTGCCCACATTCCTTAGCTCATGGTCACCTTCCAGCAACGGCATCACGCTAGCCTCTACTCTCATCTCTGTCATATCTCCTTCTTTACTTTTGACTGTCCTGTTTTTCCTTTCATTGATAAGGACCCCTGTGATTACACTGGGCTCACCCAGATTATCCAGGATAATCTCCCATCTCAAGGTCTTTGATTAATTACATCTGCAAAGCCCCTTCTGACATGTAAGGTAACACATTCACAGGTTTCAGAGGTTACAATGTGGACATTTGGGGGCCATTATTCTGCCTATTGGGCTTCCCAGTTGCACAGTGGTGAAGAACCTACCCGCCAATGCAGGAAACATAAGCGATGTGGGTTTCATCCCTGGGTCAGGAAGAGCCCCTAGAGGAGGGCGTGGCAACCTACTCCACTATTCTTGCCTGAAGAATCCTATGAACAGAGAAACCTGGTGGGCTACCATCCATAGGGTCATAAAGAGTCGAACACGACTGAGCGACAAACTCACACATACATTCTGCCTATCACACATGCATTTACTTCCAAGCACGTTTTTCTACCTATTACGATAGTATTTACATAGATATTAAGTCAGAATGTTTCAAAAATTCTCCCTCTCCTTCCTTATAATAGAAGAGCCATTTTTATGGGTAGAGAGGAAGGCTGAAGAAGCTGAGAGACAGTCAATTTATCCACATGTTAATAATAACAATAATAACAACATTAAACAACTGTTCAGTTAAGACAAAGATCTATGAAATTCATATACACTCACTAATTTAATCTTCAAAACACCTCTACATGCTATGAATTTTCTCCAAATGATAAGCAATGGAATATTTTCCCTAGTATCCCAGCAAACATAATAGAGGCACATATTGCTGGTCAATACATGTGGAGTTAGCTGTAGCTTTGTCTCTTTTTGTTTTCCCTTTGATACTTTGCTGACATGAGCTTCAAGGTGAAAGAAGAGAGGCCTAGTTGAACTCAGAGATCCACTCTGGTTATTGTCTCTACTGATTTTGATTTGCTTCCTGTTGTTTTTTTTTCTTTATTTTTTTCTTTTCATGCCCACAACATGAGCATTTTCCTGTAATAAAAATATTTTTCAAAAACATGACTTGAACGGCTGCCTAACATTTGTCATCCGAATGCCTCATAACTGTTTGTATAAGCGACAGTAATTGTGCCAGGGCTGGGATGAACGGTCTCATCAAAGAGCAGGCTGTCCTTGCAAATCGGGGTGGGCCTACCTCCATGTGCCCAGTTGAGAGAGCCTTTCTCCTCCTCTGGCCTTACAGTATGTTTGGAGCAGAGTATTTCCTGAAGAGGGGGTTTGGGGAGAAGTAATGATTGACATGCAGCACCTATTGCTTCTTCTCTGCATCTCTGGGGCAATAAAATGGGCTTTTTCCCTCTTAAGGTTGAGACATAAAGGTTGTACACAGTGTCCACATTGCTAGAAAAGGCACACAAGCTCTTTGCATGGGACTCGTCCAAGCCTCAGGATACTTATAACTGCACCAGCTTCCCTTGGGAAGAAAAAGGTATCAAATGAGTAGTCCCAAACCAGACATTCTCAGAAACAGAAATAAAGTAACCTGGCCACCATCCATATCTGCAAGCTCTTGCATGCTTTCAATAAGCTATCTTTTTTCATCATCATAAGAAACTCTTGAGGGAGAAACTATCCCTATTTTACAAACAAGGAAACTGAGACTCAGAGGTTGTTGCCTAAAAGCTCACCTGATAAGTAGATGGCAAGTTGAGCCTCAAGCTCAAGTCTAACTGATCCCAAATTCCACACCCTTGGCCTTGGGTCTGGTGCCACCTGCATCAGGACCTAGTTTGAAAGACACGTATGCGTAATTTATGATGTGCTCAAGGGGACTGCTCAGGGGCCTGTGTTGCTCAGATCAGGGCTCCCCATCCCTTCTCACCATTCTCCAAAAATCCACTTCCAGGGGCTGCTACTTCACTCTCCACACCGCCCCCACCAAAGAACAGCATCTTCCTAGAGTGGAAGGGCAGTCCAAACACTGTTACATGGACATGTGCTGCTAGCCCTTCCCAGCCCCACGGCACTGTCAGATGTCAAAGCCTGGCTGAGCACATCTGGGAGTTGCCCTGTTCCTGCAGAAGGACCAAGGCAACCCTGAAGGACTAGACCCCAAGCCAGGCCTCCTCCACTTTCCCCATCTGTATAGGGGTCCAGGGTCCTGTCCAGCCTGGCTTTAGGTTTTTGTGTACCAGACCAATCACAGCCACACTCCCATCCACTTGTGTTTTGAGTCTGTTAATACACGTTCTGCTTCAGTATTTAGAAATGGTTTGCAGGATAGGTAAAAGATATCAGTTATGTTTGTAATTAACCTTTTTAAAGCACTCCCTTAATTTTCCAAGTAAAAATCTTTATTACTCACATGTTCTCTAGCTGTATGCATTTCAATACTTTTTTTTTATTTTCCAAATTAACTATAAATTGTATTCTTTATGACTAGATATGGTAGCCAACACTCATTAAGAAGTTTGGAGTGTGTCTTATCTGTATCATAAATAAGACAAGAAAAAAATCCAATATCCTTACACTAGAAGTCTAGAGTGCCAAGATCTTAGGAAAAAGTGATAATCACTTATTACTTTTTATAATTCATTAAGCTAGTAGGAAATATTTAGATACTTAATTGGCATTTAACAAGATAGCTATAGAGAGTAAATGAGACATTAAATTCTCTTCTTAAATGCCCATTAGGTTTGCTTTAGAAATTAATTGATATCTAATTCATCTGCTATCAACTATTTTACCCTTTGCCAGCTGAGAAGTTCAACACATTCAAGATAAATAGATGAAAGAGAAAGGGGGACTTGACTTGCTGAGTTCTGTTCAGCCTAATTTAAAAGGCAAAGGTCTTCATTGTCCCATCAAAGGAGCATTGTCACTGGGTTTAGAGGGAGAGGGTTTCTAACCACATGCCCAACTGGACCTGTCCAAACCCTCAGCATCAAAGGCCCATAAGAGGATGGTGAACAAGGGACTTCCCTGATGGTCCAGTGGCTAAGACTTATCTGTGAAGTATTGGATAGTAAATGTCTGAGGCTTTGTGACTCTTTTTTTTTTTTCCTGTTGCAACAACACAATTCTGCTGCAAAAACAGTCATAGAAAACATGTAAATGAGCACACATGGCTAAATTGGGCCCTTGGTCACAATTTGTCAACCCCTGCTGTAGACCTAGACAGCATATTAAAAAGCAGAAACATTACTTTGCTAACAAAGGTCCATCTAGACAAAGCTATGTTTTTTCCAGTGGTCATGTATGGATGTGAGAGTTGGACTATAAAGAAAGCTGAGCACCAAGAATTGATTCTTTTGAGTTGTGGTGTTGGAAAAGATTCTTAAGAGTCCCTTGGACTGCAGGGAGATCTAGCCAGTCCATATTAAAGGAATTCAGTCCTAAATATTTCTAGGAAGGACTGATGCTGAAGCTGAAACTCCAATTCTTTGGCCACCTAATGCGAAGAACTGACTCATTGGAAAAGACCCTGATGCTGGGAAAGATTGAAGGCAGGAGGAGAAGGGGATGACATAGGATGAGATGGTTGGATGTCATCACTGACTGTAAAGACATGAGTCTGAGTAAGCTCCAGGAGTTGGTGATTGACAGGGAAGTCTAGCATGCTGCGGTCCATGGGGTCAGAAAGAATCAGACACAACTGAGCAACTGAACTGCACTGAACTGCTCTAGACTAATACCAATAGAATCTGTAATAATTATTTCTGTTGAAGGAAACAGAAAAGAAAGGAACAGAGTGGATCTTAATGAACAAGAAACAAATATTGATATGGATTGACAACAATGATATTCCTGAAAGGATCTAGTGTAGGGTAAGACAAGGGACAACGCAACATTTAAGGAAGTTCTCACTCTCAGAAACTTGAATTTGGGCAAACCTGGGCACTCTGATGTATGTTTAAATCTATTGCTTGATTGAATCCCCAAAACTATGAAAAACTCATGAAAAAGTAAAATGATTGAATAGTGAAGTGAGTGAAATTGTTATCATCCAGGTGGTGCAGAGGTAAAGGATCTTCCTGCAATGTGGGAGACCCAGGTTTGATCCCCGGGTCAGAAAGATCCCCTGGAGGTGGAAATGGCAACCTATCCAGTATTCTTGCCTGGAAAATTCTGTGGACAGAGGAGCCTGGAGGGCTACATGTGGTCCATGGCATTGCAAAGAACCAGATACAACTAAGCAACTGAGCACTATTACTATGCTATCACCAAGCCCTTTTACAGTTGAGGAGTCTGAGGTTCAGAGAGGTTGAGTGGCTTGCTCACTCTCACCCACTTGCTAATGGCTGCACCTGGAACTGCATGACCGTGAGGAAGCAGTCCTTTGCAGTGGAGGCAGATGCTGAGCTGGAGGTTCTCTGCTGACCACATTCCTGTCCTTCCTTGGAGGAATCTGGATGGTACATCTCTGCATGGTCTACCGTACTTGCTCTAGAGGATAAGCCACAACAGGAAAAAAAAATATGTCTGATTCTGCCCACCACTGCATGCATGGTCTATACCAGAGAATGGGCCATTTAGGAGGCACTCAAAAATCTTTGTGGTTAATTAATTACTCAAAGCAAAAGACCTGAGTGCATACTGCCTTCATGAATCCCCTTAAATGGAGACTTCCACTGGTCTTTTCTAAATGTGAGATGGTAGGGATTCCCCCTTCAGAAAATCAATTACAGAAATTTAAGACTGAAATATGCATGTTATAGGAAAGTGTAGAGGGCTTCCCAAGTGGCTCAGCAGTAAAAAGTCTGCTTGCCAAGCAAGAAACTTGGGTTCAATCCTTGGGTCGGGAAGATCCCCTGGAGAAGTAAATAGCAACCCACTCCAGTATTCTTGCCTGGAAAACCCCATGGACAGAGGAGCCTGGTGGGCTGCAATCCACAGGGTCATGAAGAGTCAGACACGACTGAGTAACTAAATAGCAATAGCAGGGAAGCATGGTACAGGGACACTTAGGCCTGAATGGAAGCTTAAGGTAGGTGCCCTGTGGAAAAGTCTTGGAATAGGTGGATTTTGTGTTGAGTCTTAAGAGATCATTTGAAATGGAAATGTGAAGGTGACCTGATGTGAGTGAAAAGATGGTGAAAGGAAAAGTGAAAGAAGAGACTTCCCTAGTGGTCCAGTGGCTAAGACTCCGCTCCCAATGCAGGAGGCCCACGTTCGATCACTGGTTGGGTAACTAGATCCCACATGCCGTAACTGAAAAAGAACTCTCATGCTGCAACTAAGACCCAGCCCAGTCAAATAAACAGACGTTTTTTGGTTTTGTTTAAAAAAAAAACAGTTATTTTTTTAAAAGAAAATATGAAAATAACTCCAGCTTTAGCAGGGAGGTAGTTGATGGCACCATTTACCAGCAACTACGGACAATGGGCAAGTTCAGCATTGCTCATGTTCGGTTAGAATGGGGCATCCAGTAACCAGATGTGTGTGTGTGGAGCCCAGAGGTGAGACCCAGAGCAAAATCACTGAACAAGGGATAGCACTTCCATTTCTCCAGTTGGGGGGCGGGGGGGGACCAGACCACAGAGGAAAACCCGACATGTTCAGCACATCAGTTCAGTTCAGTTCAGTCACTCAGTTGTGTCTGACTCTTTGCGACCCCATGAATTGCAGCACGCCAGGCCTCCCTGTCTATCACCAACTCCCGGAGTTCACTCAGACTCATGTCCATCGAGTCGGTGATGCCATCCAGCCATCTATCTCATCCTTGGTCGTCCCCTTCAGTACTTAGGGGTCTATTATTCTAGGAGTTCTCGGCTACAGGTGACTGAAGAAACTCAATTTGAACTAACACAGCAACAGAACACTACCGCTTCCCATCCCTCGTTTCTGAACATCAGCCTCTTGCCTCTTCCCTGCAGAGACTCCTGCAAAATGTCAGTGAGACTCTTAGTGTTCACAAACTGACAGTTCCGTGACTAGAGAGGAAAAGTTTTCTCCTGTCAGTTCAAGTTAGAAACATCCAGGGAATGACTCCGAAGATGAATCACATGCTGTCTTTGAACTGATCACTATGGCTATGAAGATGGGGGGAACCAGAACTGACCCAGCCTGGGCCATGTGTCCCAATTATAAAAGCAGTAGCTTCAGTCTCTGAAGCAAGGGGAAGAGGATGCTGGATGGAAAAAAATCACATACACCACAAGGATAGAGAAAAGATACAGATGAAGAAGAAGGATGTAAACACAGGAGAATAATGTCTAGCAGCCAGGTGAGTATCAAAGGCAGTTAAATACATACTCACACAAATCATACACACGCGCGCACACACACACACACACACACACACACACTATAAAACAAACAGAAACACAGGGCTGTGTTATGACTAGACGGATGTATTAGTTTCCTATGGCTACTAGAACAAGTTAACACAAACCTGTTGGCTTAAACAAAAGCAATTTATCCCCTAACAATTCAGAATCCAAAATCAGATCTTGATAGACTGTGGCCTCTCCAAAGGCTCTAGGGAAGACTCTTCTCCTAACTCTTTCAGTTTCTGGGGGCTCCAGGTCTTCCTGGGTTTGTGACAGGATCATGCCACTCTCTGTGTTTATCTTCACTTTGCCTTCTCTGTGTGTCTCTTTGTCTCAAATCTCTCTCTGCCTTTCTCTTAGAAGGAAAGATATCTGCCATTGGATTTAGGGTGTACCTAANCACCACAACTAAAGCCTGCGTGCAGCAACAAAGGCCCAGCGCATCCAAAAATAAATAAATTTTTACAAAATAGTTCCTAGGTCCTGGACCATCTTCTCAATGTGTCTCTCTGTCTCAAATCATCCTTTTCCTAAGCCTCTGATTAGTAGCAAACACTTGGTATCAATCGTTTTGCTTGTAGAGAAACTCTTAGAAAGATACAAGTATAGTCAATTTAACAATAATGTGTTAGTTTCAGCCGTGTGCCAAAGTGAATCAGTTAAACATATCCATTTATCTACTCTTTTGTAGATTATATTCCCGTAGAGGCCATTACAGATTACTGAGTAGCATTCCCTATGCTATAGGTCCTTATTAATTATCTGTTTCATATACAGCAGTGTGTATAGAGGAAGCTCGAAGCAGTTTTACAAGAATTAGCAGAGGAGGTCACCCATTCAAGTGAAAATGTTCTGAGGGAGAGTGAATCAAGATGGAGAAGTCCAGGAGGGAAAGAGGTTCATTAGCATTCGATGCAAGTCTTGTCAGGGACCAGAGGATCTGGAACACTGGGCTACTCATCTGGTGGCAGGTGGGTGTCCGAGCTGGGCTGTGGACCACACTGTCTGTACCCAGTCAGCCGCAGCTTTACTCTATGGCAAACGCAGAGCCAGCGGGCAGTGTGATAAAGCATCAGTGACAAATTCAGTGCAATCAGGTGGGAAATCCCTCCCGAGTAATAACACCTCCACATCCCTTGCCCCGACCTCCTNCTGTGGACCACACCGTCTGTACCCAGTCAGCCGCAGCTTTACTCTATGGCAAACGCAGAGCCAGCGGGCAGTGTGATAAAGCATCAGTGACAAATTCAGTGCAATCAGGTGGGAAATCCCTCCCGAGTAATAACACCTCCACATCCCTTGCCCCGACCTCCTCCCTTGCTGAATGCCTGATGCAGAGAACTTCAGCACTGAGCTCTGCACAGGTGAGCCTTTGAAAGTCTTGTCATGTCAAGATTCTCCTCAGATGCCAGCCCAGCTCAGCATCAATTTGACACAGATTTTTTTGGGGGAATCTGGGTTAATCTTTCTGGGCGGGCTGTCCATTTGATGGACGGAAACCATTCTAGAATTCACTGGTACACCTCCTGCATGTCTCCCCCACTCGCCCTGTCTCTGGATGAAAAATTTAAAAGGGCAATTAAATTTAAAAAAAGCAATCTGATGTTTACAGGCCCTCATAGGTAATTTAAAAATGCTGTATTCCAGGGCCAGTTTTGCTTAAAGAATTGAATTTGGAGAGAGACTTTGGGTGGGAAAGCAGGATCTGTCTCAGATGCCCACTGGAGATGAATTGAAAAATACAACAGGCCTGGCTGACATCAATGGCTGATACAGAAATGTCTGTCCAGTTTCCTAAGGATTTCTCTGTGCATGTGAGTACACAGACTACCTATGCAAAGGATGCTTTACTCTCAGTATCTGCTTTTATATCTGTGTGCTAAATAAATCATGCGGGCATGAATACATAAGGATTCCAAAGATGTTAGGCTAAATGCAATATGTTCTCCCTCATTCGATTTTGGATCAGAAAGATAGACAACAGTGAAAAAGCTGGTGAAATCCAAATAAAGTGGGCAGTTTTGTTATTAGTGATGTGCCAACTTTAGCTTCATAGTTTGGACAAAAGTATCCTAGCTACGGGCTTCCCTGGTGGCACATTGGTAAAGAATCCACCTGCTACTGCAAGAGATACAGGAGACACAGGTTTGATCCCTGGGTTGGGAAGTTCCCTTGGAGGAGGAAATAGCAATACGTTCCAGTGTTCTTGCCTGGGAAATCCTATGGACAAAGGAGTCTGGGGGGCTACAGTACATGGGGTCATAAAGAATCAGACACTACTAAGCTAGTAAACAATACCACCCTGGCTCTATAAGATGTTAACATTAGGAAAGGCCATGCAAAAACTCTCTGGCCATTGTCTTTGCTACTTTGCTATAAACCTAAAATCATTCCAAAGTGAAAGTTTCATTAAAAAATGCTAGAGGTCCTCAATTTAATGTTTCTAAGCTATTCTTTGGTCTGAAGAACTGAAAAGTAACTATTTACACTTCCCAAATGGTGCTAGTGGTAAAGAACCTGCCTGCAAATGCAGGAGGTAAGAGACACAGGTTCAGTCCCTGGTTGAAAAAAATCCCCTGGAGTAGGAAATGGCAACCCACTCCAGTATTCTTGCCTGGAAAACTCTATGCACGGAGGAGCCTGGCAGGCTACAGTCCATGGGACCACAAAGAGACATGACTGAGTGACTAAGCACACATACACACAAACTTAACCACCTCCCCTTGTAAGGAGAGCAGCCTTGATTCCTTCTATTCTCTCTCTTGGCCATTTAAGTGCTTCACAATTGGCAGTTACTTTGTTAATCTATTGACCAATTTTCTACCTATTTCTCCCAGTGGAATGAAAGTGTCCAGAGAAGACAGCACATGACTATGTCATCTTATCTCAGTATCTCTGTTTCCTCATGGGGTACCTACTACAGAGTATGCCATAGTAAAATCTTAAAAGTCTAAGAACGGAAGTTTCTGCATTTCATTTTCCTTCCCTTCTTCTAAGATCACCCCCTTCTGTAGTCAGTGGCCCAGGTAGCTTTTTAAACAGCCACCAAGCAACACTGAGCCTCTGGAGGAGAGTGTGATGTCTCCTTTGCTGGAAAGGATGAGCTCCATGAGGAGAAGAGCATGCATGCCTTCTTCCTGCTGGGAACATAGCTGATTCTTAGTAAACATTTTGGAGTTGGATGTCAGAGAAATGTCGAACACAGAAAAACACAGGGATGGGGCTGCAAGATGTCACGGGAACTGAAGGAGGAATCTGGGTGGAGGAAGTGGGGACAGAGAGAAACACTTTGGGGTACAGAGGGAGAAATTTTGAGCATCAGTTCTCCAAAAGGAAAAAAAGAAAAAGAAGGCAAGACACAGGAGTCTAGAGGATTGTGGTCAGGAAGGAGTACCTAGAATGCCACCTGGTTGCCTCACTCCAGATGGAACATGGAACGCCCATGCCTTCTCTGCTGCACCCTCTCTGACCTTCCATCACTCTTGCCTCAGAGAAGGAACCATCAAGCAGCCTCTCAAGGCTGCTTCCCTGTGGTTGTCAGCTAATCTCCTCTTCAGTTCTTCCACTGCTACTCAGACAGAACATGACCCTGTGATCCCTCCCTCCAGGTCCCCTGAGTGCATTTTGTCTGCAGAAAAACTTTAGCCAAAGGATAAGCTTAAATGTCTTTTGTTTTTTTAGCCTCACACCTGCTTCACCTGCAATGGAAGTGAAGAGTTTTAACCACTGGACCACCAGGGAAGTCCAACCAGAAAGTAAGTTTAATCAAAGAAGTGAGAAAATGAAGGAGCAAAGGAAAACAGGCAAGCAAGATCAAATAATAATAGTTTAGTCATTAAACAAAGTCAAGGACTTTTTGTTCCTCCTCAAGGGCCTAGAAATGATATTCTGAGCCGTGTCCTGTGAGCTGTTTTGTAGATATCGAAACATCTTCTGGGTAGAAGAAGTCAACTCAAAAGCTTCCATGGTTCCAAAAACCTGGCCCTAAAGAAATGGAAACAGATGGACCCTGGAACTGAAAAATAACTGTGCTTAAAACAGTCAAGATAATGCTGATGAGACCACTGCGGGATCAATTTCAAGATGACTGTCAGAGCCGACTTCTTGTTATTCGTGTGGCCCCCTCCCTCTGCCTATAAAAGCTCTCGTTCACTGATTGTCATTGAAGGGGCAGGAGTTGGCCTTTGGACAGGATTCTGCCCCCCACCTACCTCCTTTGCCTGCCTCTGAAACAAAGCAAAGTTTCCTTTCCACCGACCTTGTTTCTTTCTCGGCTTTTGAGTGGCAAGCAGCCAGGCCCCACTTTTAGTAACACTAATAATAAAGTAATTACAACAGCAAAAATTTACTAAGGATTCATTATGTAAAATTTTACATCCATTCATTATCTCACTTAATCTTCACGAGATCATTATGAAGCAAGAATAATTACTAACCTAATTTTTTTAGATGAGGAAATTGACAATAGGGAAACTTAGTAACTTGCCTCAGGTCACACAGCAAGGAAGCTGCAGGCAGGCTTTGTGCCTAGGCTTCTGTGATTCCAAGATCAGTGCTATCATAACACAGCTGATGACCAAGACCAAACTACTATTCCAAGAAGGTGGTGCCTGGATCTCGGTCCACCTCTTTAAGGAATCTCTTATCTGTGGTCTTACTGCCAATATCTTGATTCAATTCATCAATATCTCTCACCTGAACCATTGGGTGAGTGGTATGACTTAAGTCATCTTCCTTCACCTTGTTGGGTTCCATTTTTCCCATCTGTAAAATGTTCTTGTTTGGTGTTTTTTTTTTTTTAATTCTTTTCTAAATTAAAAAAAATTTTTTTTGCTACATCATGCAGCACATGAGATCTTAGTTGCCCCATCCAGGGATCAAACCTGTTCACCATCCAGTAGAAGTGAAGAATCCTAACCACTGGACTATCAGGGAATTCTGTGTTTGATTTTTCTTGATTAGGTTTGCACATAATCTAAATTTTTTTATTGTTCCTTGAATTTGCTTTTTCTTTAAAAAAAAAAAAAAAAAATTTGTTATTTTTATTTGGCTTCACCAAGTTTTAACCAGACCATTTGGAATCTAGTTCTCTGACCGGGGATTGAACTGGGGATGTCTGCATTGGGAGAGCAGATTCTTAGCCATTGGCATACCAGGGAAGTTCCCTGAATTCTTTTTTCAAAACTCGTTTTAAAATTTCTTTTCTTGAGCTACTTTCATGCTGATTTTGCCAATCTCCAAATAACTTCTCAAGTTGAACATTTTCCTTTAATTCTTGATTATTGAATACTAATATTATGATTTTCTTATCTAGTGTAGTTTTGAATATATCCCATGAGGTTTGGTATGCACTAAGTCCATTGTTTTCTAAAGAGTTATGCTAGCTTTTAACTTATTTGATTGAGGATTTTTCTTCTTCCCCACTTCCAAGCAGTTTTCACTCAAATCTATTCTTTCAGTTTCTAGAATCTAGTGTACTCTGGTTAGAGAATGGGAACTGTCTAATTTCTACTCATGAGAATTTATTGAGGATTTCTTCATGGCTACGGGCTTCACTGGTGGCTCAGATGGTAATCAGCCTGCAATGCAGGAGACACAGGTTCGATCCCTGAGTGAGGAAGATCCCCTGGAGAAGGGAATGTCAACCCACTCGTCTTCTTGTCTGGAGAATTCTATGGACAAAGGAACCTGGTGGGCTACAGTCCATTGAGTCACAAAAAGTCAGACACAACAGAGCAACTAACACTTTCACTTTCATGGCCAAGAATATGTTAAATTTTAGCATATTTCTGTGGACATTGGAAATAATATTTTTGTTATGCAACCTAATATTAAACACTCCTATAATGAGCCTAATAAATTTTAATAGAAAATTCCATAAATAGACCTTTGTCTTCATGATCTATGAAAAAATGAAATTCTTTTGTTTCATATCCCATGTAATTGTATTTAAAATTTTTTTAGTTTATTTTAAACATTTTTATATCATATGATAATGATATTTATGAAATATAGTTAAAAAAACTATGACAGCATTATTTGTGATCACACATTTTATCACATAAACTATCCATTATCCTATTCACTGCCTTGTGCCTTAAATTATACTTTGGGTAACATCAATTCTCTGTCTCTGCTTTTGGTTTGTTTTTGTATGCCTGGAATATCTTTTCTAATACTTTGAGTTTTAATATTTATTAGTGAACATTTTGGAGAAGGCGATGACAGCCCACTCCAATACTTTTGCCTGGAGAATCCTCTGGATGGAGGAGCCTGGTAGGCTGCAGTCCATGGGGCCTCGAAGAGTCGGACATGACTGAGTGACTTCACTTTCACTTTTCACTTTCATGCATTGGAGAAGGAAATGGCAACCCACTCCAGTGTTCTTGCCTGGAGAATTCCAGGGACGGGGGAGCCTGGTGGGCTGCCATCTATGGGGTCGCACAGAGTCAGACACGACTGAAGCGACTTAGCAGCAGCAATGAACATTTAGCTATAACTCCTGTAGGTGGCACAAAATTGGATTATTTTTTAATTCAACCCATCTTTTAGTGAAAGGATTTTACTAAGTCCTTTATCTTTTAGTAAAAGGATTTGAAACATTTGCCTTTATTATAATAACTGATACATTTATTCCTTTACTCTTTGAATGTTTCATTTCTGTTTCTTTGGGGAAAGGTAGAGAATACTAGTCGGACCGACTGAGCAACTTCACTTTCACTTTTCACTTTCACGCATTGGAGAAGGAAATGGCAACCCACTCCAGTGTTCTTACCTGGAGAATCCCGGGGACAGGGGAGCCTGGCGGGCTGCCATCTATGGGGTCGCACAGAGTCGGACACGACTGAAGCGACTTAGCAGCAGCAGCAGAGAATGAGAAAGTACATGAAATTTCAGAGTTGTACCAGATGTTTGGGCTTCCCAGGTGGCTCAGTGGTGAAGAATCCACCTGCCAATGTAGGAGTCACAGGAGATGTGGGTTAGCAAGTTGGATCCCTGGGTCAGGAAGACCCCTGGGTCGGGAAGATCCCTGGAGGAGGAAATGGCAACCCACTACAGTATTCTTGCCGTGACGATCCCATGGACAGAGGAGCCTGACGGGCTACAGCCCATGAGGTCACACGGAGCTGGACACAACTGAGTGACAGAGCATGAGTATGATGCCGCAGATGTTTAGCTCACACAGTGACAAATCAACTATGGCTAAAATTTCCCTTCCTTCAGTCTTTGGATTAGACAAACTTTGGCCTCCTGTATATTTACACGACCCTTGGGCTTACTTTATCAATTGAATGAGACCACCCATTAATAAGGGAAGCTCATTGAATATCTTATGGTGCTTTTAACTTTTCCCTGAAGATATATGAAAACATAAATAATTTGAGAATTAAACTGATCTATTACTGTTAGGTGAGAGAAATGATGGAAACCATATAATTGCTACTGAAGTGTCTCATAAAATCAGAATGCTTCAGTTTATCAGGGTACGACGACTCTCACTAGGCCAGAAACTCATGAGGAAAAGAGATATTCTAGAATAAACATCCTCAAATTCAGGAAGAAAGCTGCCACCTCTGATGATGTTTCCTGATAAAGTTGTCTCTAACATCATCGTATGATTGATGCGAAAGCCTGTTGTGTAGAGAAAACCCATGTCAAAAGCACATCATAAAATAAACACTGGATAAAAGTGACCTAAATAAGTCCACATGCAAACATGGACATGTTTGAGACAGTTTGAACAAGTTTACTTTCTCTTTTTCTCTTTCAGGTCCGAGTTTGATTGATCTAATCAATATGTCATCATTTGTTGGCATAAAATAATTTTTATATCATTTATTCCTTGATTTTGCCAAGTACATATATACTATAACCATAGTAAAAATAAATTTTATGCTTAACTCTGTATTTTGCAGTTTTCGTTGTTTCCCTCCAATTCTTTAACACCATGATTTTTTTATTCTTGGGTTTTATTATTGGATTTTTTTTTCCTTTTTGTTTTGTAGCTTTTTTTTGCTGTGTGGAATATTCTCTACAAGGTTATTTATATGAGAATTTTTCTTTTTAAATGAGTGTTGACTTTCTGAGCACGTGTCTTTCTGAAAATGGATTTCTCTAGCTCTAACCCAGGCATATCCATTTTATCTAAGTAAAATTTGTTAAATCTCAGTATTTTTTCCTAAAAACACCATAACCATTGTCTAAAGCATTTAGAGTTCCCCAGAAGATCTGAGACCATTCTGGTGTTTGTTCCTTTCTAAATAATCTGTTTATTTTCATGCGAGAGGGTTTGTTGCAAAATTTATTTTAACTTTCAAATTCAAAATAATTTCATTAAGCTACCTCTCAACACAGCTGACTTTTCATTACCTTTTGATAATACTACCATGGTGAGTCAGTTCAACTAACAAAGACACTTTTTAAGACCTAATTTTTTTTTCTTTTGTTCCTTTATTTTGTCTCTCCTCTGTCTTTCCTTTCCATCATCCTAGAATTCTCCTTGGATCTGTCTTCTTTTATCTCATCATTATTCTTTTATAATTTTTTCAAGATACTTGCTTCATTCAGTTTCCTCTGCTTTTGTCTAATGGAGATTCACTGCCTGATGGATAGAAACATTAAAACAATGAA
>SJYV01014018.1:340583-397796 GCA_006410875.1 Neotragus pygmaeus | reverse complement strand
GTGTATAAGAGACAGGTTTATTTTCATGCGAGAGGGTTTGTTGCAAAATTTATTTTAACTTTCAAATTCAAAATAATTTCATTAAGCTACCTCTCAACACAGCTGACTTTTCATTACCTTTTGATAATACTACCATGGTGAGTCAGTTCAACTAACAAAGACACTTTTTAAGACCTAATTTTTTTTTCTTTTGTTCCTTTATTTTGTCTCTCCTCTGTCTTTCCTTTCCATCATCCTAGAATTCTCCTTGGATCTGTCTTCTTTTATCTCATCATTATTCTTTTATAATTTTTTCAAGATACTTGCTTCATTCAGTTTCCTCTGCTTTTGTCTAATGGAGATTCACTGCCTGATGGATAGAAACATTAAAACAATGAAGCTGTTGTAGTGGTCAAATCATTACATCTTGTTAATAAAAGCTTAAATTTTTTTCTTCCAACATTTTTTCATGTCCGTATGATACAATTCCTCTGAATGGAATTAGTGATTTCATACTAAACCCATTCAGTTCAGTTCAGTCGCTCAGTCGTGTCTGACTCTTTGTTACTCCATGAATCACAGCACGCCAGGCCTCCCTGTCCGTCACCAACTCCCAGAATTCACTCAAAGTCATGTCCATTGAGTCAGTGATGCCAGCCAGGCATCTCATTCTCTGTCATCCCCTTCTCCTCCTGCCCTCAATCCCTCCTAGCATCAGAGTCTTTTCCAATGAGTCAACTCTTCACATGAGGTGGCCAAAGTATTGGAGTTTCAGCTTTAGCATCAGTCCTTCCAATTAAACCCATAGTGTACACAATAATGGGCTTTGCATGCACAATAATGTTTTATATCATAATTATAAAGGCCCATTGGCTGAAAGGTTCTTTATTCTTAAAATTTTTTGCTTAAAAATATTAAGAATATGCAATGGAGTATATGTTACCTTCAAAGACTTAAATACCACCTGATCCTTTATATAAACAAGTGTGCTGACTAGAATATTGTCACCATTACAGAAACATCTGTTGGACAATGCTCTGAGTATCTAATGGGCTAGTAGTGACTCAGCTGTAGTTTTAGACTCAGCAATCTTATATTTCACCTGTATCCATTCTTCACTAGTCTTATATCATTTCCTGCCTCCTCACACTTTTTTACATGCACTATCCTCTAGAATATTGTTGAAGATGAAAATTTGAACTTTTCTCTCCTTAGAACAACTATTTAACACAGAGATGTTTTCTCTAATTCTTCAAAAAGTCCTCTTTTTTTGACATTAGGGCTTCCCAGATGGCTCAGTCATAAAGAATCCACCTGCCAGTGCAGGAGCTGCAGGAGATGTGGGCTAGCGAGTTTGATCCCTAAGTCAGGAGGATCCCCTGGAGGAGGAAATGGCAACCTTCTCTAGCATTCTTGTCTGGAGAAATCCATGCACAGAGGTACCTGACAGACTATAGCCCATGGGGTCGAAAAGAGAGGGACACGACTTAGCAACTGAGGACTGAGCACTTTTTTTGACATTATCTATCCTCTCCTACGCTTGAAGAACTTTCTCTCTGCTCACCCTGAGCACTAGGAGCCAAGATAGATTGGGCAAATGGTGTAGGTTCCTATCTGGCTCTTAGATTTATTTTTCATGAATTCTTCCAGTTCAAAATCCAGTAGTATGGTGCTAGTGAAAATGAGGCCCAAGTTAGACAGGTTTCATCACTTCACCATTAGGCTGGATAGTTTCCTTTATTTGAAAATGGCCAAAAGTTAGTTTCACGTGGCCCACTCTCTTTGACAGCAATAGTTATGCAACTGGGTTTTGGCACTGCTGGTGCCAGTGTCCTTTGTCCAGCTTCTTTGCCAAGAATAGGTTTCTAGTGCTTGGCATGACCACCCAGAGTGATTGGTGGGATTCAGACAAGCTTCCCCAATATCCACAGTCTTCCCTTTCAATCATCCCTTGTCCATCGATACAGTCACTCTACTAGCTTCTTGTCTAGGTTCTGTTTTCGTAAACTCTTACTTCACATGTGGGAAGCAACTGCTATATATTTTCACCTTTCAATCCTTCCTCCTCTGAACCATATCTAGCAGGAACTCTTTGATAATTCTGACATATAAATGGCACCTTTCCCTCACTTCCATTGCAGACATAACAATTTGTTGTTACATCCCACTGGTAATTAATAAGACCATAGATGCTAGAGTAAGCTGTTCAGGCTCACAATGTCATTTATCCATAAATCCCAATGCAGATTTCATATTTATAGTTTGGAAGAGTGTTATTGAGAAAAATGATGCTTACTCTCAACTATCCATATCTCTAGAAACCCTAGAGGTTCAAAACACTAGGATAGAAACCAGACAGCACCCACCTTCTGGCACAAGCTTAGCTCGATTCCAAGAAAAACTGCCCACAAGAAAACCAAAACCTTTAAACGAATAACAGATGTCGCAGATGTTATAAGAAGAATTGTGTTTTCCCAGTACCCAAATTTTTAGCTGAATTAGGGAAAGGAATCTGTCTTTCATCTGCATGTTTGACAGCGTGTAGATGAAACATCCATCGAAGACAGTAGGCACTAAACAAATATGAGGAAGATGTCTGGCTGTGCTGACTTGCTGAAAGACTGGGTTTTTCACTTCTCATCCAGATGTTTTGGCTTCGCTGAGGCACCGGCAGAGTCTGCCAAGCTGATGCATGATCTTTGAATGAAGGGTGATACATGAGCGCAGAGCATTATCCTGGCAAATGAGAACACGGGACCGCTGTCTGTGAAATGAGGTCTCACCAGCTGCAACCAAGGCGTGTGACAGACCCGCCAGTCCACTTCCAAGTGCTTCTGACAGACGAGCCCCCCATTTGCATACATCGCCTCGTGACACATGCTGAAACTGTTAAGTTATTATTAGTACTGATAATGGAGTCTTCACCAGGAATGTATTCATATTTTTAATGTTGTCACTGCAGATTGTGTTGCTGTTAAGGAAAAAGTCTATCAGGCATAAATATTTATGCCTGAATGGATGTCAGACTCTTTCATCAGGAAGGGATTTGGTCTTAATTGAATCTTGGGGACAAATTTAGGCTCAACGTTGATGGTAGGGCTTTTTCACTCCATGTGAGCAGGGCTTTCTCAGACTCTCCCCAGGATTCCAGAGACGTAATCCTCTGTTAGGCGGACAGACAAGTTCTCTCTTAAGGGGTCCTGGAAACTTAGCTGTGTTGGGAAGCGGTTGCTTGGAAGGAGACTGGGCAGGGCTTCACGGGACCAGATAAAGGGAATGCCACCCAGCTAGAGCTGGCCTCCCGAAGGCAATTTACAAATAGAGATTATTTCAAGCAGGCACTGGGCTGTAATTGCCATCAAGACAAGGCGTGCGTGCTCTCACTTCTGTCTTGTCTGACTCTTTGTGACCCTATGGACCACAACCTGTCAGGCTCCTCTGTCCACGGGATTCAGCCAGCAAGAATATCAGACTGGGTTACCATTTCCTCCTCTGGGGGTTCTTTCTGACCCAAGGATCGAACCCGGGTCTCCTGCTTTGCAATATTATAGGACCATCTTATTTGGACATCTTGTCTGTCTTGGAGCAGCAGACAGACAATGGAAGGACAATTGCCACTGGGATATAGACAGGGACCTCGGCCCAATGGCAGTTGTTCTTCCATTGTCTGTCTGCTGCTCCAAGACAGACAAGATGCCCAAACAAGATGGTCCTATAAACAGTTGTGGATGAATAAATACACTGATGGTAAGAAGCTATGGTGGGGAAAATCCATAAAGCAGTTGACTCACTTTACAGATGTGAAACATGTGTGTCAAATCCTGTGATCCACAGTGACAAACAGATTTAAAAGTTTCAGAGACAAAGAAGATGTAACCCAGGCGTTCAACTGAGTCACAGCCCAGTGGAGTCTGGACGGAGGCAGAAGAACACTGCTCAGCAAGGACAGAGGTTACACAAGCTAAGTGAAGTCCAGGAAACCGGATTCTGAGGCAAAGAACTGGGGCAGCGCTGGTGATAGGTGAGCCGGTGGGCCAATGTCAAGGGCAGGAGGAGTCACAGGGGGGCTTTAAACTGCCATGGGTTTCCCAAAAGAGTGCTTATTCCACAGCAGTAAAGATAAAGTCCAAGAAAACTGCAGCTTAGTGAGACAGAAAAACACGTCCATTTGATTTAAGCACTGGAAGGTCCAAACGCCAACTGGGCCACTCTCTTAACTTAGCTTCTTGCTTTCCTGACCTGGGCAACGGACAGAATAATACACAGCTCAAAGAGTTACTCTGAAGATAAAAAGAAATCAAACACGTAATGCACTAGCAAAACTCGGAGAAGGCAATGGCACCCCACTCCAGTACTCTTGCCTGGAGAATCCCAGGGATGGNGCAGACTCTTTACCATCTGAACCACTAGGGACCAGGACCCTAAGATGATTCCAGTTAGGAACCCTCAGGTTGTGAGGGTAGAGGGGCTGGATAGAGGTGAGTGAGTCCAGAAGGTAGTGCTTCCCCATGGAAGCTCCCTACACCCTGGTGGTGGGCATGCTGAGGGCCTGAAGTGGCTCCAAGAAGGCATCCCTGGTTTGGGTCAAGAGTGGAACAGACAGTTTCCAATTTGGTGCTTTCATTTCATTTTATTTCCAAGAAATGAGTGCTTATTGTGTATGAATGAATCACAGAGCCCAGGTCTCCCTTTGCTTCCTCTTCCTCCATGTCCCTCTTCTCACTTTTACCCCTGCCTGCTGCTCTTGTGCTAATGGTACCATTTAAGATCTTTTTTGATGCACTACCAATAATATAATATTAAATATATATGTACACATTTGTCTGTACAGCTTATTTTTGGTTTTTGTTTTATCTTCTTTCACTTTCTTAAAGAAATTTTTGTTAACTCATTGTTATTTTATTAACTTTATTAACTTATTAATTTTATTAACTTTATTAAAATTTATTAATAAATTCTATTATTTCATTCATTTATTTGGCTACACCAGGTCTTAGTTGTGACAGGTAGGATCTTTTCTGGGGGATTTTTTAAAAAATTAATTTATTCTTTATTGAAGGATGATTGTTTTACAGAATTTTGTTGTTTTCTGTCTACCCTCAACATGAATCAGTCATAGGTGTACAANACACACACTTTTTTTGTAAAACACTCTAAAAAACATCCTCAGAAAAACTTAGATTGTGCACTTTCAGACATAAACACAGCAAAGCACCAAAGATACCCCCCACCCCCCCGCAAAGTCACATTTGCAACTGATCTGGCCTTTGGGTGGTTGGCAGTTCCCAGACCAGCCCAGGCCAGGTGGTTGGCACCTCTGATGTCACAGTCCCACAGCTGCATTGTTCAGAGCTGGGCAAGGAAGAGCTGTGTGCTGTTTTCTTCTCATTTCCCAGCCCTTTGGGGCTCCCAGATGTTTTAATTACAGAGGAAAGGGAGCGGATGATTCCGCCCATATGTCTCCATTCCACACAAATAAATCTCACCGTCCCACGTAGCTGTGT
This sequence comes from Neotragus pygmaeus, assembly GCA_006410875.1. Taxonomy (NCBI): domain Eukaryota; kingdom Metazoa; phylum Chordata; class Mammalia; order Artiodactyla; family Bovidae; genus Neotragus; species Neotragus pygmaeus. The sequence goes on along the minus strand of SJYV01014018.1, from coordinate 392,313 downwards.
GGCGTTGCGACTGTCCCACCGAAACGGATGCTGTCGAGTCTAATCACCATCCTCAATCCTTCAGTGAGCGTGTTAATTCAGGGAACACCGGCTGGGACTGCTGTCCCAGGGAAATACTCAATCTAGAAACAATTAGACATCATCACAGCAAGAGGCTACCCCTCCTCCGGGGAACTGGGCACTCTCCCAGCCTGAGCTCGGAGAAGCCCACAGGGAGTTGAGTAGGACGAGCTAGGCAGGGTGGGCTCAAATCACAGGGCAATAATTTATAGCTGGCACTCTGGCATCCCCCACAGCATGTAGGCTGGCTTCCCAGGTGACTCAGTGGTAAAGAATCCACCTACTAATGCAGCAGACGCAAGAGACTCAGGTTCAATCCCTGGGTCAGGAAGATCCCATGGAGAAGGAAATGGCTACCAACTCCAGTATTCTTGCCTAGAGAATCCCATGGACAGAGGAGACTGGTGGGCTAGTGTGTATGGAGTCACAAAGAATCAGAGAAGACTTAGCAACCGAGCACGCATACATGCATGTAGCACCTGGGCACTAGGTCATGACCTATGGCATGCCTGGCTGCAAAGGCGTCTGCCCTCCTAAGAACTTTGGGAGGAAATTAAAGGTTCCCAAACATGTAGCTGTAGCATGTGTGTGTGTGTGTGCATGCACACACACAGAGATTATAGTGAACTTTTCCAAGGAAATGGCAAAAGCTAGAATTCTGATTCTGTTTCACTAGATGCTAAATTTGCTTTTAATTAGAGCATCATCATGCATAGATTAAGAAGAACTAATCCAGGGAAATTCTATATGATTGGCGGTCACCAATAGAGTTCTCTGTTGTTGCTGTTTTTTTATAAACCTGTTATATCTAGAATGAAATATAGAGGATATTCCAAAGGGACAAATGTGTTTGAAGTGTAACTCATATTGTAATGAAGCAAATGCATCCTCTGTGAGCATTTTTTTTTCTTAGTGAGGACTGCTGCTGCTGCTAAGTCACATCCAACTCTTTGTGTCCCATGGACTGCAGCCTGCCAGGCTCCTCTGTCCGAGTGATTCTCCAGGCAAGAATACTGGAGTGGGCTGCCATTTCCTTCTCCTAAACATTTCTATTTATTTATTTTTGACTGCACCGAGTCTTTGTTGCTGCACATGGGCTTTCTCTATTTGTGGTCAGCCAGGGCTTCTCTTGTTGCAGAGCACAGGCTCCAGAATGTGCAGGTTTCACTGGTTGTGGTTCATGGGCTCAGTTGCCCCACAGCACGTGGAATCTTCCCGGACCAGGGATTTAGCCCATGTTCCCTGCATTGGCAGGCAGGTTCTTAACCACTGGACCACCAGAGAAGTCCCAGTGAGCATCTTGATGTCTCAGCACAGAAAATACAATAGGGTTGAACATGTAACCTTCTTGGAGACCTACAGCCCTTTTCATTGTGTTCTGGACCCAACTATCCGCTTTTTTCTGTCCTTCAGCTCCCAGAGATGAAACTTCCTTTATGGTTGTCAAGGAGGTCCTCTGATTTTCATTCTTTGTGCTATACTGGTGACTAATCACCTTCAGAGCTTCAATTTTTTTTCCCATAATGCATCAATTATGCCAGTCATCCCAGTCTGTTGTCCTTAAAATTATTATATCCCTTAAACATCTTAAAAATCTACAGGTTCACCAGTGTGTCATCCTGTACTAGTCTTCCAGACCACTTCACCACTGGTGCATTTTAACAGCTGCGCCACTATTCCCTCCCAGGAAAAGTTAGTTCTCCTTCCAACATCACTGATGTGATCAAGGGAACCCTTGATTCTGTAAGCAATGAAAAGCCACTGTCCATTTTAGAGCATAGGATGACATGCTTCAAGATTTTCAAGAAGATGAATCCATCAGCCCAAATTCTGTGTGCTGTGATAAACAATGGACTCTAATGGGGGGAAAAAAAAAATACTGGGTATGATAATAACTCTTGTAAGTTGAGGAAATAGCACAGATTTCCTGAATTTATAATATATTGCTGTAGAACAAATCACCTCAAACTTAGCAGCAGAGAAAAATACAAACTTACTATCTTCCTGTCTCCATAGCTTAGGAATCTGGTGCATTTTAGCTGTGTTCTTTGCTCAGGGGCTCACAAGGCTGGAGATCAAAGGGCCATCCAGCTGTGTCCTCATCTGGAGGTTCAACTGGGGAAAGTTCAGTTCTGAATTCCCTGAGGCTGTTCACTTCCTAACAGTTGCATTACTGGGGACCACTATCCTCCTGCTGCTTGTCAACCAGAGGTTATTTTGTCTCCCAGAAGCCACTCACAGGCCCTTGCCACATGGCCCCTTCCTTGAGTTGGTAGTTGGCTCCTTCAGGGTCAACAAGGACAGCTTTTGCTGCAGTTTTACATCTCCCTGACTTTGTTTCTTAACCTCTAGCCCCTTGGTTAAAAGGGCTCCCTTGACTGGGTCAGACCCAGCACACTCTTGGGGAGAGTATTCTCTCTTTTTTTAGTTATTTTATTTATTTATTCGGCTGCTCTGTGTGACATGTGAGATCCTAGTTCCCTGACCAGTGCCCCCTGAACTGGAAGCACAGAGTCTTAACCAAGGCACTACCAGGGAAGTCCTGAGTGAATATTACCTAGGGTGTATCACCGAGAGCGTAGGAATCTTGCGAACCACCTTACAATTCCATCACCCTTCTAATCCAGGGCTAACTACTGAGCTGTGAGACTACTGATGGCTCCGGAAGTCTTCCTTGAAAGAGTCTGAGGATGGCTTCTCCATTTGGACATGTCTTAATTTATCTGTTCCAGGCTCTTCTCCAGCAGACTCCTCCATGGATAACACAACAAAAATATTCAAAAGTATTATTTTCCTTCTAGCCAAAGATCTGATCCTATCTGACATGAATATCTCTCTCTCAAGTTGCCAGATTCTTTTTTAAGTTTTTTCATCTTTGTTACAGATTTACTTCTCACAGTGTGTACATGCATGCTAGATCACTTCAGTTGTGTCTGACTTTGTCAACCCTATGGACCATAGCCCACAAGGTTCCTCTGTCCTTAGGATTCTCCAGGCATGAATAGTAGGGTGGGTTTCCACGCCCTCCCCCAGAGGATCTGCCCAACCCAGGGATGGAAACCACATCTCCTGTGTCTTCTGCACTGGGAGGTGGGGTCTTTACCACTAGCACCACCTGGGAAGCCCGACTTCTCACAGGTAGAACATATAAAGAAAGTTCAGCTAAGCACCCTGTCCCAGGAGCGGAGTAGACTAATCATTGAAGGGAGTGTCCCAGGAAGCCATGTATGGTGCAGCCTCAGCCCCCAACCTGGGCCAGCCTGTGAAGTCAGTGCAGTAAGGGATGGAGCTGAGAAGATGAAGTTGCAGGGGTGGGGTAGTAAGTTTCCAGTTCCTAAATGACTGCCTCCACGGTTTTCTGCATACATTAAAGAAAATGTATGGGTACAAGAGTCTGGAATTCAACAGCTCATAACTACAATTAACCACCATTAATTAATGGCTGCGAGATAAATGAGCCATGCAATCCGTTTACTCCTGGGCTGTAAGTATTTAAATTCACAGTAGGATGCAGGCCCATTTTTCACCACTGTGAATTTAAAACAAGTTTGCATCAGGGCTGCATGTTGCAGGAAACAGGCAACAATTTCCTCTCTCAGTCGTTCATGTTTTAGTTTCTAGGAAATGGCAAGAGGTATTCAGAGCAAGGAATCCCCATGCACGGCAGAAGTAGGAAGTCCAGGATCTGAGCACGCCCCTTCCTAAAATCCTAAGGGCAACAACTATGTCATGAGACTGATTTTTGTTCAGGGCACTGTGCGAGGAAATGTCTGGGCAACATTTGATGAGATGGCTGGATGGCATCACGGACTCGATGAACATGAGTCTGAATGAACTCCGGGAGATGGTGATGGACAGGGAGGCCTGGCGTGCTGCGATTCATGGGGTTGCGAAGAGTCGGACATGACTGAGCGACTGAACTGAACTTCACTACATCCCTCTGAGGGTTATTATTGTCCATATTTTCAGCTGGAGGAAACTGATGCTCAGAGGTCTTAAGAACTACTTCCCTGGTGATGCACTGGATAAGAAAGAACCTGCCTGCCAACGCAGGGGACATGGGTTCGATCCTTGGTCCGGGAAAATTTCACATGCCATGGGACAACTAAACGTTGTGCTTCAGCTACTGAGCCCACAAGTCACACGTGCACCTACAGCCCGTGCTCCACAACAAGAGAAGCCACCGCAGTGAGAAGCCCGTGTACCACAGTAAAGAGTAGCCTCCGCTCACTGCAACCAGAGAAAGCCATGCGCAGCAACAGAGACGCACGACAACCAAAAACAAATACATAAAAAAAATTTTAATAGTTTTTTAAGAACTACCTTAGAAATAAAATTATTCTTCTCATTCCTAAATTTCTTCCAGGATGCTCCCAAAGTGTGTCAGATGACCTTCTAATTTTCACGTATCATCACAGCCTATGTCTTGACATTGAAACTCCCCAAATAATAACTGAATATTCTGCTTGCCCTTACATAATCAGTCCACCCACCAGACAAAGATAAGGTTCAAAAGATAAGGAAAAGAAAAGATGTCATCTTACTTAATAGAAAACAAAATGAGATGGAGTTGTTATCTCTACCATCAAGATGTTTATTCATTACAAAGAGAAAAAATAGTAATTTTCAGTCAAGAAGTTTAGCAGTCACCATCTTTACCAAGTTGTCAAACCCAATGAAATTTTGAAATAAAATTTGGGGTAATATAAAATATACATAATCTGAAAAATCTTTTTGCTTAGGCATGAAGAAACCACTGTATTTGAAAATATTTCATTTAGCTAAATTTCCTAAATTTAATAGATCAGAAATAGTTTATGTGTGGAATCTTAAAAAAAAAAGTGGGGGGATACAAATAAACTTATATACAAAATAAAAATAGATGCACAGACATAGAAAACAAACTTAAGGTTACCAAAGGGGAAGAACAGGGGGATAAATTTGGGAGTTTGGGATTAACAGATACACACTTACTAAATATAAAATAGTCAGAAAGGACCTACTGTATAGCATGAGGAACTCTACTTAATATTTTGCAATAATCTATAAGGGAAAAGAATCTGAATATATAAAATATATAGATAGATGTATATAAACACATATATATATTCTGAATAAACTAAATCATTTTGGTGTATAACTGAAACTAACCCATTTTAAATCAACTACACTTCAATTTAAATGCTTGCAGAAAAAGATGAATGAAACAGAGTCCATAAAAAGAAAAAAAGATCAGAAGGAAATATGTCCTACTGATCCACAAAACTATTTGAAAACAAGTGTAAATTCTGTCCAATAACTGCTTATGGAAGCATCATGGAGTTAGTAAATAATACGTTCTCAACTCTGTATCGTGGCAGCCATGTGGCAGCATTTTGCTTGGTGGACAGCTACTATGAGATCAGAGGGGAAACAAGCAAATAGCAAATGTGACCCTTATGAGCTGAAAGAGAAGAGATTGAAGAAGAGATAGTCTGAGATCTTTGCAGGAAGAAATAAACAGAATTTGCCCAGTTTATCTACCATCAAATTAGCCATTTCTTTGTCAAATAGCATGCCAATTGTTTATTTTTACTCAGCATTTCATGGAAGACAAATTGAAAAGAAAAAATAAATGTCCACACTTTGAGGGTAAAGTCAAGGAAGCAGAGAAGGGCTATAACTTTTTAAAAAATCTTTCAGGGTTAGAGAAACTTGAGCAAGTTAGAAATGAGGAAGAAGAAAATGCAGGGAGAAAGATAATAAAAGTAAGATACACACAAAATTACCTGTAATGGTAAACCAAATCTCAGCCTCAGACGTATTCAGCCACTTGTACTCAACATCTCACAGGTCTAGAATCACTGAGGTCACAGGCCAGCAGAAATTTAGCAACTCCTTCCTAACCTACCCTGACTTGGAAGGAATCATTTTTCCGCTGGGCACTGGAGGACAGAGACCAAAGAAGCCAGCTCTCTCTGTACCTCTGGAGGGTTAAGCGATGGCTGGAAGGTCAAGCAATGGCTAGAGGGTCAAGTAATGGCTACAATTTTTATGTGATCCTATCTGTCCCATAGGATTGGGCACCCCCTCGTTACCAGTCTGTCTTGATGGGTCCGCCAGCCGTTTTTCAAGACTGGGAGGCTCTGCCGATATGTTTTGCTCCCACGACATTCATTGCGTAGCAGGCATCAGAAGGTTACATTGTAGAATTGGGCGGCAGGGGGCGCTGTGATGATGCTCTAAGCAGTTTTACTAGAAAGGTGGCGGCGCAGTGGTAAAGAATCCTCCTGCCAATGCAGGAGATGCAAGAGACGCGAGTTCAATCCCTGTTTTGTGATGATCCCATGCAGTAGGAAATGACAACCACTCCAATATTCCTGCATGGAAAATCCCATGGACAGAAGAGCCCGGAGGGCCATAGTACATGAGATCACAAAGAGTTGGACATGACTAAGTGACTAAAACTTTTCATATTCACTCTCAAAGGTGTCGTGTCCGACAGAAGTATGTGATGTCACACCTCTACCCTACACTTTTACAAGCTTGGTGTGCCTGTTATGTCTGGCCCAGCATGTGCCTGGTTCTTCTTTGATCTTCCTAGCTCAATCACATTTAGTAATAATACCTCTAAACAAGGGTAATAATCCAACGGGAACAAATGTCTGATGAAGCTAGTAAATATTGCTGGTCACACTGTAAGCTTGTACCCAGGAATATTTTTAGATCATTCTGCAAAATTTGAGAATTTTACTCAAAGACTGTAATCTTTTGAAAACAAACACCAAAATGATAAAAGCACTGTGTATGAGGATATTTATTTCTGTGTGAGCTTAATGTATAATTAAAAATCATTCTAAGTAGCATAAATATCCATGGAGAAATGATTAAGTAAGTAAAATTATACCAACTTGATGGAATAGTATGCAGCCAATAAAAATGTTAATTAGCAATATGACAAAGAAACTCAACATTTGTTTATGATATAGTGTTTAATGCACAAAGCAGAATACAAAATTATATGTACACTGTGAGTAAAACTATAAAAATTATGTCTGCATGGGAACAGGGTCTGGAGTAAACATGAAAAATGAAAACAGCTTTATTTGCAGTTTTTGTTATTGCCATTATAATGCTGTTGCACAGTAAATTAAAAAAAAAAAACTTAAAAATAAAAGATGAAAGAGTTCAACCAAAAGGAGCAAGTTGCAGGGTGGCAGACCCTTATTTGTGGTATCCTTTTGTGTTTTTATTCCCAGGGGAAAATATTACAATTGGCAGAATGGATTATGTTTAGAATCATGAATAAAATACCTAAAGAAGGATACTAAGCTTCTTAAAGCTGATACCTCCAAATGCTACAGTGTGAGATTTCCCAGCAGAATATTCCGTACAATGGGATCTGTGGATGGGAGAAAGGAGTGGAGGGGCAGGGAAAGAAAGGATGAATCTCAGTCTCCCAGAGAGACTTTTTATACCACTAGAGATTTGAGTCCAGTCCTTGAACTTAGAGAAAGCTCCCAAAATAATCCAGTCCCCTCTTGGTATTCCACCTAGAGCCACAGATCTGCGGCCTTTCATTATTGCATTCACATCACAAAAGGGCTGCCCTTTAGGGCAACTCAGAAATGCTCAGAGGGGCTTAGTCCTGCCACTGTCAATTGCCCCAAAGAAGGAAGAATCTAGTGCTCTCTTGGCATCTTCTTGTTTTTGTGTTTGAACTTGAAGAAATAGAAATAAAGAGAAGATGTGATGTAGGACATATTCCCTTTGCACAAAGGTTGAAGCCTGACTTAATGGGAGCATGTCCAAGGGTTTTACAGTTAGAGAAATTAGAATCTTGCTCCTCTCCACATATAGCCATTCAGAAGATATCAAAATTTCACTGATCTCTTAGAAAGCTTAAATATTCTCTCCCTTCAATATCTGCCCAATTTTTACATTTCTGTCGCATCATATTTCTCCATGTGGTGTTGTTCAGTCACTCAGTCCTGTCCGAATCTTTGCTAACCCACTGCCTGCAGTACTCCAGGCTTCCCTGTTCTTATCTGGCTCCCAGAGTTTGCTCAAACTCCAATTTGAAAGCATCAATTCTTTGGCACTCCGCCTTCTTTACGGTCCAGCTCTCGCATCCATACATGACTACTGGAAAAACCATAGCTTTGACTAGATGGACATTTATTGGCAGTGATGTCTCTGTTTTTTAATATGGTGTCTAGATTTGTCATAGCTTTCCTTCCAAGGAGCAAGCATCTTTTAATTTCGTGGCTGTAGTCACTGTCCACAATGATTTTGGAGCCCAAGAAAATAAAATCTGTCACTGTTTTCGCTTTTTCCCCCTTCTATTTGCCATGAAGTGATGGAACCAGATGGCTTTAATTTAGTTTTTTGGATGTTGAGTTTTAAGCCAGCTTTTCCACTCTCCTATTTCACCCTCAAGAGTCTCTTTAGTTCCTCTTCACTTTCTGCCATTAGAGTGGTATCATCTGCATATTTGAGGTTGATATTTCTCCTCCCAATCTTGATTCCAGCTTGTGATTCATCCACCCTGGCTTTTCACATGATGTACTCTGCATATAAATTAAATAAGCAGGGTGACAATATACAGCCTTGACATACTCCTTTCTCAATTTTGAACCAGTTCATTGTTCCATGTCCAGTTCTAACAGTTGCTTTTTGACCTGCATACAGGTTTCTCAGGGGACAGGTGTCAGGTGGTCCAGTATTCCAACCTCTTTAAAGATTTGTTACAGTTTATTATAATCCACAGAGTCAAAGACTTCAGCACAGTTAGTGAAGCAGAAGTAGATGTTTTTCTGGAATCCCCCTGCTTTTTCTATGATCCAATGAATGTGGCAATTTGATCTCTGGTTTCTTTGCCTTTTCAAAATCTAGCTTCTACATCTGGAAGTTCTTGGTTCATGTATTATAAAAGCCTAGCTTGAAGGATTTGGGGCATTATCTTGCTAGCATATGAAATGAGCACAGCTGTATGGTAGTTTCAACATTCTTTGGCATCATCTTTCTTTAGGATTGGAATGAAAACTGATCTTTTCCAGTCCCATGGCCACTGCTGAGTTTTACAAATTTGCTGGCAGATTGAGTGCAACACGTTAACAGCATCAGCTTTTAGGATTTTAAATAGCTCATCTGGAATTCCATCATCTCCTTGAGCTTTGTTCATAGTAGTAATCCTTCCTAAGGCCCACTTGACTTCACTCTCCAGGATATCTGACTCTCCAGGATATATCACTTTCCAGGATATAGGTGTGTGAGTCATGGTTATCCAGGTTATTAAAAAATTTTGTGTATAGTTCTGTGTATTTTTGCCATGTACTGTTGCCTGCCCTCTGTCCATGGGATTTTCCAAGCAAGTACTGGAGTGGGTTTATCATTTCCTTCTCCAGGGATCTTCCCCACCCAGGGACTGAACCTGCCTCTCCTGCACTGGCTGGCAGATTCTTTACCACTAGCGCCATCTGGGCAGCCTTGGAAGTGAATCCTTCCCCACATTTCCANCCAAGCAAGTACTGGAGTGGGTTTATCATTTCCTTCTCCAGGGATCTTCCCCACCCAGGGACTGAACCTGCCTCTCCTGCACTGGCTGGCAGATTCTTTACCACTAGTGCCATCTGGGAAGCCTTGGAAGTGAATCCTTCCCCACATTTCCATAATAAGATGTTCCCTCTTCTTGGAATGATTTCACCCCTTTTATTTGTATTTGAAAAACTCCTATTCCCTCCCTGAAAGGTGAGTATTAGTATGCCCATCTCACAGATGACAAAACTGAAGATCAATAACTTTCTTGAGGTTTCACAGGACCCCAAACAAAGCTCTTTTCCTTTTTTGTGTTTACTCCAGAGCCTGTTCCCATGTAGACATCATTTTTACAGTTTTAGTCACAGTGTACATATAATTGTGTATTCCACCTTTTTCAATGTTTGCGTTGGAGCTGAAAGTCAAACACAAATCTGTTCAACTTAAAGCCTCTGCTTGGTTCTACTACACTATGCCATGTGCCTAAAATAAGCATGTAATATAAGGTCACAAGGATCCTGATTTATTCCCAGTCCTAGGTGGCTCAGTGGTAAAGAATCTACCTGCCAAGTAGGAGATGCAGGTTCAATCCCTGAGCTGGGAAGATCCCCTGGAGGAGGAAATGGCAACCCTCTCCAGTGTTCTTGCCTGGGAAATCCCATGGACAGAGGAGTCTGGGGGACTACAGTCCATAGGGTCACAAAATGTAGGACATGATTTAGCAATTGAGCATGCACGCTTCATAAGGTCACAAGCTTTGCAAAGCTTTTTATTATCATTAGTTATTTACATGCTCATCTTCCCTGCTGGGCTGTTATAAGACTGATGTCTATTGAATGAATATGAAAGCGTAGTGATGCTACATATATGCATTCATACCCCTGTCCTCTTCACCAGAGGCTGAGGCCCAAGCTCTGGCAAGGAGGATGCCTTTCAGTCTGCCCATCACAAGTTTCAGCATTCACAAGCCAAGGACCAGACTGACTTTCTTTCCCTCTCAATAAAATGGTGAGACCAAAGTCTCAAAATATTCACATAGTCTAGAAGGAAAAAAAGTGCCAGTTGTAAATATTGTTTCATTTACCTCATGAAATACATATCTCCAAAGGTAGAAAGACGACCAGACACCTCCTTTTGGAATGCAAGAATCAGCCTGCTGGCAGGAGGAAAAGCCTTCAACACTGAGACTTGGGTCACGGTGGATGGAGGGAGGGAGTGCCTTGAGCACTTGGCTGCAACCCTGATCCCGACACTTACCTGGACTCCCTGTTGTTCACACAGCCAGCATATCGGTCCTGCCAGCTGGTACATATGCACAATGGAGTGTTACTCAGCCATTCAAAAGAATACATTTGAATCAGTTCTAATGAGATGGATGAAACTGGAGCCCATTATACAGAGTGAAGCAAGCCAGAAAGAAAAACACCAATACAGCATACTGACACATATATATGGAATTTAAAAAGATAGTAATGATGACCCTGTATGTGAGACAACAAAAGGACACAGACATAGAGAACGGACTTTTGGCCTCTGAGGGAGAGGGCGGGATGATTTGGGAGAATGGCACTGAAGCATGTATACTATCATGTAAGAAAGAGGCGCTGGTCTATGTTCAATGCAGGATGCAGGATGCTTGGGGCTGGTGCACGGGGATGATCCAGAGAGACGTTGTGGGGTGGGAGGTGGGAGGGGGATTCAGGATTGGGAGCTCGTGTACACCGGTGGGGGATTCATGTCGATGTATGGCAAAGCCAATAGAGTATTGTAAAGTAAAATAAAGTAATAAATAAATAAATAAAAGAAAAAAAAAACCAGCAGGTGGGCAGACCAAGTGTTGAGCACTTTCCAGTGATGCACTGGGAAACAATGAACAATCAGCTTTCTTAGGCCGTATGGGGAAGGTGTACCCTGACTTGTAGCATTTGCCAATTTCCATGGTGTAAATAGTCCCAACCTGGTCAGTTTCATGCCACCAATAGGACCTCGACTAGCTTGCACAATTCCTGGAAAGTCAATAATAGACTCTTGTGAACTAGCACAAGCCAATTCCAGCTCAACCCTGGGGATGGCTACCCCTATTATGGCCACTATTTTAGATCAGGGCTATTGAGGGGGGATGGGACAAAGGGCTATCAGAGGCAATGCTGGAAATTCTCTTTAAAGTCAGATAGGCATTGGCATTACAGAACCTTTACTTAACACATGGATATCATGGATCCACCGAAATACATGATCCACAGCAATAAAATACAATGTTAAAAATACAAGCAAATATTTATCTATATTTCTCTATCTCTCCATATTAAAAGGGGATTATTGAATTTTATTTTTTTTAGTAACTCTTTTGGATCAGTGTGTACTTCCCTATCTACTTCCTCTGAGTCTGATGACAGATCAACCTCTTTCATAGAGAGTGGTTGTTGTTGTTGTTGTTGTTTGGTCGCCAAGTCATATCCAACTCTTTGCAGCCCCATAGACTGCAGCACGCCAGGCTTCCCTGCCCTTCACTGTCTCCCAGAGTTTACTCAAACTCATGTCCATTGAGTCGGTGATGCCATCCAATCATCTTGTCCTCCGTCGTCCCCTTCTTTCCCAGCATCAGGGTCTTTTCCAGTCAGTTGGTTCATAGGTATAGAGACCGGAAAACACCAAGGAGAGAAAAAGGGACGGTCACAGAACATCTGCTAGTCTGTGATGCTAGAAAGAAGAACTATGTGGGCACCACCTCGGCCACCAGCCATGAGGCTCCCCACAGTAGCCCAGGCTTTAACCTCCCAAGACTCAGAAAGATGATTGCTCCATTCTATCCTGTGTCACCCTCTATGATGCTCCAGGGCTTCTTCATCTGAGTTTAAGCATGCCTTCAGATCCTTTAAGAAAGGCTAGGGTCACTGAAGACAATAAGATTAGATGTGCCAGGCAGCAAATCCACTCAACTGTGTTTCAGATGAATATTTTCCAACTGTGCCCAACAGAGGGCAAAGGGTTTTATGCAGAAGGCGCAAGAAGGGTTCAATCAGAGAAATTCTGCTTTGACTTTGTTCTACCTGTTAAGCTGTTCAAATTTGATTCAGGTGTGATTTTGTTAAGGATCATATGGCTGCAAAAAAAATGAGACCCACTCACTCAAATTAAAAATGCTACAGATACAATGAGGAGTGTCCACTGCGGGGAGCACAATTATAAAATGAGCCCTGGTTGCCATTCGCAGGGCAGGAGAGGCAGCAGTGCCGTAATGCACAAAAGAGATGCGAGGTCACTTTTCCATTCGGTGGTTGAGTGACTAACCTTGGGCAAAAACATTTCCTCTCTATGCCCCAATGTCATCATCTGCGAAATGGGAATTATAAATGGTAACTGACTTAGACGGACAAGGGGGAGACCGAATGAGATTCACCCATGCCCTGCGTTTCCACAATGTGGGAACATAATAAGGACCAAGAGATACTTGCTATAATCTTTCTTCTTCTTTGTGTCACTCACCCTGCTGAACATATTATTTGCATTATCTTTGGTCCTCCCATCTCTATGAAGGTTTATTCCCCTTAAAAAGATTAGGAATCTAAGGGTAAGACCTAGATCTTGAACAAGGGTACTCAAATATCTCCTCATGTGGAGGATATTGGTGTTCCGGGACCAGTCTGAGAATCATCCATCTAGGTGATTCTGTTTTATTCATACTTCCCTGAAAACACCATGCAATTTGACGTGATTAGGCTTTCTGCACTCTTTACTTTCATGAGTTCTCCTGTATGTATTCACCCATCCATCCATTGAACTACTGGTTCAGTTCAATAAGCATTTATTGAATGCCTACTTAGCGTCAGGAACATCAAAAAATCACTTTGATTCTCTGAAGATTAAAGAGCCCTTCAGATAAAGCATGGGTGTTAAGATGAAATACAGTGTAGGATTTTTACATAAAATGAAATAAATTATCTCAAAAGGTTTTGTCACCTCCAAGTTTTCTCTCCATATTAGGAATTCTTAGGGATAGAGAAGCTTTATGCTTCAGTTTGCTTGGACGTTTCTGGCAGAGTTATTAGCAGCATCCTTTTTATTCCCTGGTGGCGCAGAGGTTAAAGCGTCTACCTGCAATGTGGGAGACCTGGGTTCGATCCCTGGATCAGGAAGATCCCCTGGAGAAGGAAATGGCAACCCACTCCAGTATTCTTGCCTGGAGAATCCCATGGACGGAGGAGCTTGGTGGGCTACAGTCCACGGGTCGAAAAGAGTCAGACACGACTGAGCGACTTCACTTTCACTTTCACTTTCACCTTCTTTTTATTCTCAAAAAGGTCCTGTTTGTAAGTTAAATCCTAGAGTCACCCTAGATGTGAAGATGGTCATAATGATCGTGTATATTTATGTAGGTTCATCTAGAAGAAGGGGCTACTTGTCCCTCTGCAGAAGTTTTGAGACTACATTAGGGATAAAATGGTTCTCTCTGTGTTTTGAAGTATGGGTTTCATGCCCATTAAAAAGATGGAAAATCGAGTTGGCCTCTCCATAGAAGCATAGTAACCTTACACTGTAAGGGCTTGGCAGCAGGGAGGGAAAGAATTTATAGCCAGAATTCCACCACCAGTGATAAGTGAGTTATCTGGGGAAACTTTTTATAAACCAGTGTTACCTGATATATGGAGCTTTCCCAGTGGCTTAGACAGTAAAGAATCCACCTGCAATGCTCGAGACATGGGTTTGATCCCTGGGTCAGGAAGTTCCCCTGGAGAAAAGAATGGCAACCCACTCCAGTATTCTTATCTGGAGAACCCCATGGACAGAGGAGCCTGGTGGGCTATAGTCCATGGGGTCGCAAAGAGTCAGATACAATTCCATGACTGAACAGGCACACTCAACCTGATATTCAAAAACTCACATTTCCTGGAAAGAAGGGCCCCCTTCAAAGGATTTGAGGGAACCCATAAAAAAAGTGTTTCCCATGTGCTAATTAAAGGACATCATCAGCTACTGATGTCTGCAAATTTACTTCTCTTCTTCAGGCCTCTTCCCCACCCCCACATCGTTTCTTGATTGTCCTCAGTGACTGTTACTTCCCAAGCCACAGGGTTTCTGCTAACAGTACGGTTACTTCTGCCAGACATGGTCAGGTCCTCCCCAGGGCCCTTCTATCCACTCTCGGGGCCCCGAGATCCTACTCTGTCATCCTGGGTCCCAGAGCTTATAGAGTGGGAGCAAATGTCTCCCCTTCTCCTTTTATTATCACTTTCTTTCAGGGGAGCTCCACTGTCAGTTTGCTTGGGTCCTATATCTCCTGGCATCTTCTAGTCAAATAATTTTATCCATTCACACTCATTATAGGTTCCCAGCACAAGATTACAAAGAGACAAGCCCACAGACAAATCTAAGACACTCACACAAGGAGGTATCTTCAAATAAGTCCCTAAATCATTCTTCCTCAGTGTTTTATGGGACAAAGCTTGGTAAACCTGACATCCTATTTCTATGGGATGAGTTCACTCCTGGGAGGTTCCCTAGAATTTCATTCAAAGAGATTTGAGCCAGCTTTTCTGTTCTATAAAATATAGCACTTAAGAATACAGGCTCTGGGGGCAGATACATATGAACCTAATTCCAGGCTGGGCATCTTACTCACTGTGATCTTGAGCAAACTGTAAGCCCCTCTAAGCCTCAGTTTCTTCATCTGTGAAATGGAAATAATAAAAGCACCAATCAGTTAGGACTGTCATGATGGCTATAGTACACATTGCTGTAAAGTCTTTGGACAATGTCATGAAACAATGACATGATAAATACACATTTATCTTTATTTTGATGTCTTCATTATTATCATCCTAATAGCAAGCCAATCTTAGTCTGAAATGGGAAGGATAGGAGCTCTCCTATGAAAGGTAGAGGGCTTCCCCGATGGCTCAGTAGTAAAGAATCTACCTGACAAGCAGGAGATGCAGGCTCAATTTCTGGGTTGGGAAGATCCCCAAGAGAAGAGAATGGCAACCTACTCCAGTATTCTTGCCTGGGAAATCCCATGAACAGAGGAGTCTGGCAGGTTACTTCTACAGGGTCCCAAAAGAGTCAGACCCACCTAGCGACTAAACAACAAGAATGAAAGACAGAACAAATGTGCTTTATTTCTTTTTTTTTCAGCCCTCAAGCCTTAGCTCCAGAGCAAGCTACTCTCCAGAACTCAGATTTCATGGAAGCAAGGCAAAATATTGACTTCCTTCTGTCCTTCCACTGAAAGTTCATTCTGTAAGTGGGGGTAGGGGCCCCCCCGCCGTCCCGTCCATCTAAATATTTCAATTTCTGTCTGAATGTTTGCCAGTCCGTTAGGAGAGCATTGATAACAAGGAAGATAAAACATGTATTTAGAAAGAATGTGAGTGAGTGTGTGTAGATGTGCGGGAGTTTCTAGACATCTGTGTAAATGAACTCCTGATTCAGGGTATGTCTGTGCTGGGGGCAAAGGCTGTCTTATGCAAGTCTCGTTAAGAGAGTGACTGGTTGAAAGCCAGACCTGGATTATCACAAATGGATGCAGAGGGAGGCTGAAAATCAGGCCTCCTGCCCACTCAGCAGTTCTCAGCGCTGGCCCCATCTCAGCCATCTAATGCCGTTCCTGCATTAGATGCTGCAAACACAATTGACTTCTATTACTTATAAAGCCAACCACTTTACTTCATTTAAACATTTAGGATGGACTTGAGAGATTTCTGAGGAGCTGGACAGCACAACCAGCCCCAAGCAGTCCAGCGCTCCAGCCCCCACTCAGACTACATAACAAGAGAAGAATATTCCTTCATTCTACAGTCAGCATCCAGTCTCCATTAGCAGATGGCTTTAAAGGTTGATATTTCTGCACTTGAAAGATCTGAGGCAAATACACATCTTCAAACACATTGTTCATTTCATTCATTCATTGGACCCATGTTCAATGTACCAGGTCGCCATTGGCCCCAGGAATATATGCAGAGATCATATATCAAAGAAATCTTTAGGATGCTCACAGTCGATCACAAGAAATAGAGAGGCAAAGAAATGAGAAAGGCATAGCAGTATTAATGCTGTATGTAATGACTGCAAAAAAATAAAGGAAAGAAAGGAAAATAATATCGTTGCTGCTAAGTCGCTTCAGTTGTGTCTGACTGTGTGCAACCCCATAGACGGCAGCCCACCAGGCTCCCCCGTCCCTGGGATTCTCTAGGCAAGAACATTGGAGTGGGTTGCCATTTCCTTCTCCAATGCATGAAAGTGAAAAGTGAAAGTGAAGTCACTCAGTCGTGTCCGACTCTTCGAGACCGCATGGACTACAGCCTACCAGGCTCCTCCGTCTAGAACTCAGCAAAGAAAGTATGAGAGAAATCAGGATGGCTAGAGAGTTGAGGACATGTTCAAACTAAACCCTGAGGAATGCTTTGTTTTTCAGGAGGAATATGGGATGAAAGAGATGGGAATACTAGACCACATGACCTGCCTCTTGAGAAACCTATATGCAGATCAGGAAGCAACAGTTAAAACTGGACATGGAGCAACAGACTGGTTCCAATAGGAAAAGGAGCACACCAAGGCTGTATACTGTCACCCTGCTTATTTAACTTATATGCAGAGTACATCATGAGAAACGCTGGGCTGGATGAAGTACAGGCTGGAATCAAGATTGCCGGGAGAAATATCAATAACCTCAGATATGCAGATGACACCACCCTTATGGCAGAAAGTGAAGAACTAAAGAGCCTCTTGATGAAAGTGAAAGAGAAGAGTGAAAAAGTTGGCTTAAAGCTCAACATTTAGAAAACTAAGATCAAGATCATGGCATCTGGTCCCATCACTTCATGGCAAATAGATGGGGAAAGAGTGACTGACTTTATTTTGGGGGGGCTCCAAAATCACTGCAGATGGTGATTGCAGCCATGAAATNGCAAGAATACTGGAGCAGATTGGCCAATACTGCCTGTCATACATTTCTAGAACACTATATTTCCTCCTGCCCTAGTTGCCAACTCCCCTGAGTAACTGGTGCTGCCAGAACCCCTGCAACCCAAGCAGCTGCACCACCTCCACATCTGGCCCTCACAGGGGCAAACCCAGGGCAGCCTCAGGAGGAAACCTCAGCAGATAACCCACATGCAGAGGTGGAAACAAATCACAATTGAAACCCAAGGGCAGTGTGACTAAAGAAGAAGACCCAAAAGCCTCCCACCAGCTGTACAAACTGGGAATTAAATCCACACAATCAGCTAGGCAGACTCTGTGTCTATGGAATATATAAAAGGTCACTGAGAGCTCCCACAAAAGAAAACACACTCGTTCTGATAGCTGTGGACATTGGAAGGAAGAACGCAGAGGAGTAGGGCCAGATTAGAATCTGAGCTTTCCCCATAGCAGGTCCAGAGATCAGCACAGGGTTGGAGGGTATCCTCGGGAGGTGGGGAGGACTGAGACTCCCAGCAAGGAAAGGATTCTGACAGCAATGACTCAAGAAAAACATTTATTGTTCTTATGTTTTGACTTGTTCTGTAGATTCTTTTGCATTTTTCCCCCTTTANACAGGGTTGGAGGGTATCCTCGGGAGGTGGGGAGGACTGAGACTCCCAGCAAGGAAAGGATTCTGACAGCAATGACTCAAGAAAAACATTTATTGTTCTTATGTTTTGACTTGTTCTGTAGATTCTTTTGCATTTTTCCCCCTTTATTCCTCCCTCTGTTGCAGTTGTTGATTTTATTGGCACCATGAAATCTAATTAAGCTTTTGAGTTTTTTTCTTTTTTTTCTCAGTCACATTATTTTTTGATGCTATAAAACTCTGCCTCTATGTTGGGTTTTTGCAGTTCTGGGATGTTTCTCTTCTTTTTTTAATTTTAATTTTTAATTTTTTAAACCTTTTTTTTAATATATTTTTCTTTGTTTGCTTTTCCTACTGTTCTTTTCCCCTTGCAGTTAATCTTTTAATATATATAAATCTTCTTTATCTATTTCTATTTAACTTTGCATGTCTATTCTTTCCTTTCTTTCTTTCCTTTAGTCTCAACATATTTGTTAGTTTTATTTTCATTTTTTTATTCCTCAATTGGCACCTTGCTTTAGTTTTATTTTCCAGTTTGTTCTTTAGTTAGTTTTGCTCCGGTAGACATAATTTTTGGTTTCCTTTGTTCGCTGGGTCAATCTATTGTACTTTATTTTTGCTGGAGTGTTTTGATTTTGCTTATGGGCGTGAACATATATGTGTATATTCCATTATTTTAATTATTATTT
Organism: Neotragus pygmaeus; assembly: GCA_006410875.1. Lineage (NCBI taxonomy): Eukaryota > Metazoa > Chordata > Mammalia > Artiodactyla > Bovidae > Neotragus > Neotragus pygmaeus. The sequence continues at coordinate 373,500 of SJYV01014018.1, read as the reverse complement.
GCCTGATTTTGTAACTGCCATTTGTCTGGGATTCNTTGGTTTCCTTTGTTCGCTGGGTCAATCTATTGTACTTTATTTTTGCTGGAGTGTTTTGATTTTGCTTATGGGCGTGAACATATATGTGTATATTCCATTATTTTAATTATTATTTGCCTGATTTTGTAACTGCCATTTGTCTGGGATTCATCTTTGGTTTCTCATTCTTGGACATTTGTTTTAATCCCACTTAATGCCATAATAAGCCACTGTGGAATCTTCATTCCTAACCAGAGTTCAAGCCCTCAGCCTTTGGAGTGAGAGTACTGACTCCAAGACCCTAGACCACTGGAGAACTAACCCTAGGGGGTATCAAATAGTGAGAACTCACACAAAGGAAACCACCTGAATACAAGACCTGGCATCACCCAACCACCAGTAGCACCCTGTGCAGGACATCTCATCCAAACAACAAACAACACAAAAATACAAGCCCAGTCATCAGCAGACAGGATTACCAACTCACTCAGCCTTGCCCATTAGAGGAAAAACAAACAAACAAAAACTCAGCACAAATCTCGCCCTATAAGCTTACAGAAACCACTGGATCAACTTGAAAAGGTGAAAGTGAAGTCACTCAGTCGTGTCCGACTCTTTATGACCCGTCCCGTGGACTGTGGCCCACCAGGCTCCTCTGTCCATGGGATTCTCCAGGCAAGGATATTGGAGTGGGTTGCCATTTCCTTCTCCAGGGGACTTCCTGACCCAGGTATCNTCTTGGCAAAACTCTGTTAGCCTTTGCCCTGCTTCATTCTGTATTCCAAGGCCAAATTTGCCTGTTACTCTGGGTATTTCTTGACTCCCTTATTTTTGCATTCCAGTCCTCTGTAATGAAAAGGACATCTTTTTTGGATGTTAGTTCTAGAAGGTGTTATAGGTCTTCACAGAACTGTTCAAGTTCAGCTTCTTCAGCGTTAATGGTTGGGTCATAGACTTGGATTACTGTGATGTTGAATTGTTTGCCTTGGAAATGAAGAGAGATCATTCTGTCGTTTTTGAGATTGCGTCCAAGTACTGCTTTTGAGACTCTTGTTGACTATGATGGCTACTCCATTTCTTCTAAGGGATTCATGCCTGTAGTAGTAGTTATGGTGGCCATCTGAGTTAAATTCATTCACCCATTCCGGTCTATTTTACTCCACTGATTCCTAAAATGTCTGTGTTCACTCTTGCCATCTCCTGTTTGACCACTTCCAATTTGCCTTGTTTCGTGGACCTAACATTTCTGGTTTCTATGCAGTATTGCTCTTGATAGCATCAGATTTGACTTCCGTCACCAGTCACATCCACAACTGGGTGNACTGCTTTCATACTCTTCCCTGCCTCTCCTTACCTCTATGACTTTGGGTGTCCTTCTCCCCTTGTAGGAATCCTCTTTTTGTTCACAAGGGGAATTGCTATTGTTCTTCGAAATTTAGTCAAAATTTCACCTTCTTTGCAAAGCTGCCCCTCTTCTTTGTCAGGGCTCACATCTCCATCAGAGTTCCTATCACTGTGTGCTGTCATCATTTGTTTCTGCATCTGTTTGTCCTCTAGTGGAGCTTTTGGTGGGTGGTGGTGGGGGAGAAGGGCTCTTGGCTGTTCATTTTGTATGCTTAGCAGATTGCATAACACCCAGCACATGGTTGCTTGATTGATTCTCTTCCCAGGGCTTCAGGTGGGCATGGTCTGATTGGGGGTGCAGAGTGCAGACAGAGCTCTACAGAGGCTGGACTGTGACCCCTGCCCCTCCCCCCAACCTGGGTGAAGATTAAGGATGCTTGTGGGGAGAATTGTTGTACCATGTAGTGGTGGTTGATGGGTTAGCATATTTAGAGGTTGACCTCTACTATGCACTTGGCTTATTTCCTTTCATAAAAAAAGTAGAGTCTGTGGACCCTTTCTTTCAGCCCCTCTAAGGCCAAGAGACCAAAAGGTCAGAACAGACATTAATCAACCAAAATGTCATATTTTAAATTCCAGTTATGGTAACAAAAATCTCTGGAATCAGTGTGAGTCTTTTCTTTTGAAGAGTTCAAATACTTTCACAAATGTTACTCATTCATCTTCCTAACATTATCTGTTCACATTTCATCAACACACAATTTTCTAGCAGAATGGAATGCCATGTGGGGCAACATGCTTGATGAGAATGTTCCAACCAAACTGGATGACTGACCCCTGTCTGTCAGGAATGGTAGAGAGAGAGGTGATTCCTGTATTTGCTAATATAGTAGAGAAGGTAACTCTTTTTCCTTGTACGTTTCTGTAAAAAGGGACTAAGACAGCTGACGGAAGTCCAGCGGAAACAATAGTGTATCAGAGACCATGATTCATATCTTGAAACCCTAATTAATGACACTTTCTATATAACCTGTTATTTAACGGAGACCTTACATCCTCAATGGGTTCAAAATAAGAACTAACATTTACATAAAACCTTAGACTTTACAAAGAGCTCTTGCTAAGAGCCAGATATTTTTATCCCCATTTTACAGATAAAAGAACTGAAATGCAGAGAGGATAAAAGAACTTGCCCAAGGGCACGCAGCCCTGTAAGTGGCTGACTTGAGCTGGGTTCTTCTTGCTTTAAATCCTGTGCTCTTTTTCACTTCTCCTTGTGGCCTTGGAATACTTCAAAGGAAGTGTTGCTCGAGCTGGTTTTACCAATTGTAAAGAACAGAAGGAAGCTAAATATAAACCAGTCTGAGAGAAAACTTTGCTTTCAGTCCAGGCCAAACATGGCCAGCCTTTATTAGTCCTTAGGCGTTTCCTAGCACCTCTTATGCATGCTTTCTTTTGTCACTTGTCTTAAAAAGAGGCCTTGGTCATAGAGCAAAAGACAGAGAGAGTCTAAAATGTCACATCTAACTCAAAGCCCAAGAGACAGAGGGCCAGCTCCTGTGACATCTCCCGAGGCTCTGAGCTCCAGGAGGCTGGTGAGATGAACAAGGAGGGGGTGATCTTTTGCAGTGACCTGCACGTGATCAGGAAGCCCCTGTCTCACGCCTGTGCTCGTGGTCCTTACTGCAACCTCTAGAGCACAGCCAGTGTCATTGGCAGGGGGGGCTGCCTCTTCTAATCTTCCCCTGGCCCGTTCTTACAGTCCGAGAAAGCAAAGGCCCCACCCTGGCGGTGGGGTACACACCATTGCAGAGGAGATTTGCTTCAGAACTTTGTTTCTAACTTCAAGTCCCGAGTTTAACCATCCCTCTGGGTGAATATATGTGATAATGGAAACGTCAAAATGATCTGTGGCTGCAGTTTCCTTCCTTCTGTGCTGTGATCCTGGGTAACTTACACCAAAGGACCAGTGAGGAAGTGAACTTTTGTAATTTTGGTGCAAAGGGAGAAACCCCCAGGGCCTATTAAGGCAGGGACTGAGGAGAAAGCCTATGGGACTTGAAAAAACAAATATGTTTCTGAGAAAAAGGAAGAGCGTANAATGTTGAAGCTGAAACTCCAATATTTTGGCCACCTGATGTGAAGAACTGACTCTTGAAAAGACCCTGATGCTGGGAAAGACTGAAGGCTGGATGAGAAGGGAAAACAGAGGATGAGATGGTTGGATGGCATCACTGGCTCAAAGGACATGAGTTTGAGCAAGCTCCGGGAGTTGGTGATGGACAGGAAAACCTGGCATGCTACAGTCCCTGGGGTCTCAGAGTCAGACACAACTGAGCGACTGAACTGAACTGATGGGATGAAAAATGCTCTAGCCAGAAGATATTGGAGAAGAGGCACAGACGTGGGGTTCAGGCAGATCTTTGGTTGAATTACATGACTACTTGGTGGACCTCAGGCAAGTTATTCCATCTCCCAGAGCCTCAGCTTCTTCTCCACAAAACCAAGCTGATTGAGCTCCCTCCAATTATGGTACAGCTCAGACAGCTCATATCAGCAAATGGCTGAGAGAATGTAACTTATGGTGGATATTCATACCTGATACCTGTTTAATATGACTAGAACCCTAGGAGGGGCAGACTATAAAGAGCCTTAGGGGGACTGATTCTGCAGACAAAAGGCTCCTGTTGATGGTTTTAAGCCAAGAAGTAACACAGCCATTGCTGGCTTAGAATAGATGTCATTGATGATGAGGTTAAAGATGACCTGAAGGTACTGCCAAAAGAAGCAGGTGGCAAAACCAAGGAAAATAGTCAGCTTATCCTTGGTTGTTCAAGGGTAAATTTCCTAAATAGAAACCTTCCGTCACAAGATCTTTATTTTTCATCATGAAGCAAGCGCCCATCTACCTTTAAGGTTGCAGCATAAATCTTGTTGCAGAGCTTCCCAGGTGGTGCTGGTGGTAAAGAATCCACCTGCCAATACAGGAGACGTAAGAAATGCTGATTTGATCCTCAGGTCAGGAAGATCCCCTGAAGGAGGGCATGGCAACTCATTCCAGTATTCTTGCCTGGAGAATCTCATAGACAGAGGAGCCTGGCAGGCTGCAGTCCACAGGGTTTCAAAGAGTCACATATGACTGAGCGGCTTAGCACACATGCATAAATCCTGTTACATGTTTTGATCAACATCTGAATTTCATTCTTCTCACAGAAGAATGGACTTATAAATCAACATCAAAGTCATGAGACAAGAGTCACTTTCTACTCAGTATTTCACCCTCCCTGCTTCTTCATTCCAAAGCCTGCTTAGAGTCAGACAAACCACACTGATTGAGAGAAAAGGCATTTTTCCTGACATCGTGCTCCTTACCTTTTAAATGTCTCAGTGGGAGAACCAAAGAAAACTGTTCTCCCAACATTTCCCCACTGTATCATCCCTATAAAGAAAAAAATAAATTCTAAAGACACCATATGTGCCCAAGTGTGATGATCCTCCACCATGGAGTTCAAATATCATCTCCTGGGAAATAATCAACCCAAGCCCAGATGACCACTCCCTCCCCTGTGGACCTACCACCTTCCCTTCATCGGTTGCATGGTATCGGTCTTCTCAAGTGGCTCAGTGGTAAAGAATCCACCTGTCAAGTAGAAGACATGGGTCCAATCCCTGGATCAGGAAGATCCCCTGGAGAAGGAAGTGGCAACCCACTCCAGTATTCTTGCCTGAGAAATCCCATGGACACAGTAGCCTGGCTACAGGTCATAGGATCACAAAAAAGTCAGACACAACTTAGCAACTGAAGAGCAACAACGTTTTAATTAATTCCCCTTTCTTGTCTGTCCCCGTAACTAAGCTAAGAGCGCTTCTAAGTGTGAGATAAGATCTTATCTACGTGGTACAATACCTGGCACCTAACAGATAGGAGACTAGGTTTGTTGAGTGCATACATATGGGTCTACTCTCACTTCAAAATCTCCTAACTTCCAGTTTCCTCTAGAGTGATCTGGGGCCTTCATGAATACACAAGTCAGAGATATGAGTACACATGTCAAGGAACTCCAAGGGGCAAGACAAGCTTCTAATGACTCCACCACTAACTGTATACGTGAATAACCTGTTCACTTACTGAGCCCATGTGGATTAGTTAAGACTAGATATGTGTAAATTCTATTTCTGGCAGCAACTCAGGAGCTGTAGGGAGGTTGCTCTGTGCATCCTTCACACCATCAGTCTCCCAGGTGTAGGGCTATGTATTTGAATTCACCAGGTTCATCGGGGAAGGAGGTGTTCTCCATGTACATATATAAGCTTCCTTTTGTTGTTGCTGTTGTTTAATTGCTCGGTCATGTCCCACTCTTTTGAGACCCCATGGACTGTAGCCCGCCAGGCTCCTCTGTCCAAAGGATATCCCAGGCAAGAATACTGGAGTGGGTTGTCATTTCATTCTCCAGGGTATCTTCCTGACCCAAGGATCGAACCCGCATCTCCTGCATTGCAGGCAGATTCTTTACCACTGATCCAGCAAGGGAGCCCTATGAACTTCCCTTGAATCTAGGTATATTTATGTCTGTATTCTCTCTGTGAGGACCTTTTTCACTTCCCAGAACAGGTGTCAACAAACCATGGTGTACAGGTCAAGTCAAATACACAGCTTATTTTTATAAAGAAAGTTCTGTTGGAACACAGCAACCCCGTGTCTCCATAGATTGTCAATGGCTGCTTCCATGCTAGAACAGTAGAGTGCAGTAATTTGCCATAGAGACTGCAGGTACTGCAAAACCTGAAGTATATACTCTCCAGGGCTCTACAATAAACATCTGCTGCCCCCTGTTCCAGTGTTTAACTTCAGTGGCCATAGTTGTAGTAATCTGTGTAGGCTCGGTGCTAAGCAACTGAGACCCACATAGCTCAAAGGTAGCCACTATGGGGACTTCTCCAGCAGTACAGTGGTTAAGATTCCAGTTTTCAGTGTAGAGGCCACAGATTAAATTCCTCGTCTGTGGACTATTTAATAAGAACCCATATGCAGAGAGGTAGGTCCCCCAAAATTTTTTAAAGGTGGCCACTCCCATGATGCCCATTTCATGGATAAGCTCACTTAGCCTGCACCTCACTTAGCTAAGCACTGATGTCATTACAGTAAGCAAGGCACACATGATGCCTGCCTCTAGTCGGCTCCCAATCTTGCTTCACTTGTTCAAGGCCTCTGAGCTGCGGTCCAGAATTATTCTCATGCATCACCTTTTGCTAACTCCTCCAAATGACCCCGTATACACTTCTTCTGACCGCCTGTTCCCTCCTGCCTCCCAAGAGCCCAAATCAGAGCCAAAGCACTCATGGGAAATCCGCGAATTTCCAAACTTCCTCCATGAGATGTTTAGGCTGTGGGAGAAGCATCCTTCTTCTGGCTGTGCTGCAGCCAGAGTCCCTCCCATTCTATAAGTGGGTGTGGTCTGGTCCACACCCATCTGCCGAGCCAGGGTCAGACCCGAGGGTCACCTCCACCCAGAGGCTGATGATGCGCTGGGACTAGGAACTGAGAAAGTGCCCTGGCTGGGTCTCCCGTAACAGTGGCTGGATCTCTGGGCGCCACTCAGGGAAGGGTCTTCCGCTGGCCCCTGACGGGTAAAGATATTAAACACTGCCTGCATCCTCCCAAGGGGGCGTGGCCGGGACGTCTTCCATCAGCGGTGCTATGGGTTTTGGCTTCTCTTCCCTTCCTCCAGCACGTCCCCGGGAGCCCACTGTTCTTTCTCTGTTACTTTAAATGGGCCACGATGAAAAATGCTCATGATGGGACTCTGCTGCACAGGAGGAAGACCACGGAGGGACAGAAGGGCCACAGAAAAGTCCTGACCGCCCCAGCTCGGGCGGCCCCAAGCAGATCCTAATTAGGAGAACGGCCGAGCATCTCTCTGCAGGAAGCCTGGATCGTTAGCGCTGGCACCGCACACACTCTGCCTGTGGCCTGCGGCCATGCGACCGCGCTGGCACCACGCAGGCCCTGCTGTTGGCTGCCGCGTCAGAACAGATGTCCAGAGAGGGCTTTCGTCTTTGTTTTTCGTTTCTAGTGTTTGCGAGAATTTTTTTTTAAGCATTACATGACCCTCTGCCAGAGACTTCTTGTGCCAGGATAAAGGGTTTGGCTGGGTCAGGAAAGCATGACAAGAGAGATTTCAACAGGGCTTGTGTGGGCTCTCGGGGTGAAAACCAGTGAGATGTGGAAAGAAGCTGGATTGCTCCCTTGCAGTTTGAGAAGTGACCAAGAGGTGCCTTCCGGCATTGTCCTTGGCAGCCACCAGACTACTCCTGCAGAGCCCACCCCTCTGTATAGACCACTAGACCCACAGTCCAAGGCACTGATGTTGTATTGTGTATCTACAAGAGGTTGGCAAGGATTCATGACAATAGTGTGTTCTTGAACACACAGACACAGTGTGTTTATAAGTGTGTGTGTTCACACATCTCTAACACATGGTAGATTTACCCAGAATGCCTTCCCCCAGCAGCAGAAAATAACACAGTGACTCCTCTGTTTTATCAATGGGATACCTGGTGAAAAGTGTCATTGTATGTTTTAGAGTAAATGGAACCAGATCCAAGATTTCAATGTAGGCTTTCTCATTATTTTGGGGATTCCATGTAAATATGGACTGTGACAAAAAATTGGGATGTGTCAACTGGCCAGCAAAAGGATGGATTAAAAAAAAAAATCAGGGCTATTGGGGAAAATCCAAGATATACCATTGCTGTAACTATATCAGAATTTAGCAAATTTTCTTCAAGTGGACTGAGACAGCAAACCCAGCCCAGAAATTTGGCCTAGAAATTCAAGGTATGTAACTTCTATTTGGGGACTGGCTTTGAAAAGAAGACCACATGACATCAAAACATTCAATTAAAATGCCGTTGGTCCAGATGTTTGGCCATACAGTGCCAACAACTAGTTTGACTGTTTTGAATTTAATTGACCAGATGTTTTAGTGGTAGGTGTCTTAATGAGTAGGAGAAATGTTTGCAGAGTTGAATCAAATTTCTCTGGGAAGAGCCAGACTCTCTGGAAACAGGGACTTAACTGCTATCACTGCCATTAACCAGAACTTGTCAGAAGTTCCAAAACTGTCTCACCCCCTTCTTACCTAGTCCTTTAGGATACTGTACTCTTCCGTTGGCCAAGCTCAGAGAAGATGGACAGTGCCTTATCAAGATTCTCCCAGAAGCAGACTCTAAAGCAAAAAGGCAAAGGCAAATTTAGAAGCAACTGGTAAACCAAGCACAGATTAAACACAGGCAAAACAGTTTTTCAAAGAGTAGAAAGTGGCTGGATATGAGGGTAGATGTCTCAGATTCAGTGTCAGGCCTGCTGCTTTCTTTGAATGTGATGATAAAAACAGCAGCTTACATGGAGGGCTTACCAGCACACAGCATCCTTCATCTGTTTCACAGATGAGAATGTCCAGGACCTGAAGCATTAAGTCATGTGTCCAAAGGTACCCAGCTGGGAAGTGTCAGAAGTAAGGTTAGTTCTCAGACATCGGCTGGGAGCCGGAGCTGTCAGCCACCCCTTTATACTGTGTGATTCTGAACTTGTTAGAATGTCAGTTTCCTCACCTCTAAGCGCAATGTCTGTCTTAGAGGGCAGCCATAAAGGGGGTCAACAGGATAAACTAGGAGAAAATATAAAGTTTGTATGGAACTCCATTCTTTGTGAGTTGAGTTCCCCACAAGTACTACTTATGACACCCTGCTTACAAGAGCCAATTGTCAGTGCTTATATGCTCCTGCCTCCTCTTTACAGGGTCTCTCCACTCAGATGGCATGACACGGATCCCTGAGACCCAGTAGCTCTCCCTTTAACATAAAAGCAACTCTCCCTTTGAGACTCAACACTGCGGCAGAGGAAACCAGTGGCCACCCTCCCATGTCTCCACCCTCAGTAGCTCCTGCTTTTTCCACAACCTTGGGTTTCCCAAGCCATCCACATGATTCATATTAATGTGGAGAATTAGGACACACAGGCCTGGCATGGCCAGGAAGCCTGAAACCCGCATACACACAGCGTGGAGCAGTCTCTAAGACAAAGCCAGGTGGCGAGCCAGTGATAGCCAGGATCCAAGGTGGGACCCCTAGGAGGTACCCACGCGTGTGTGGAACCTGCACTGGGAGGCAGAGGGCAGCCTCATTTATAAGTTTGCACAGGTCTGAGATCTCAGGAGCTCTTCCCACTGGATTCACCCAGTTTTATTTCTCTATTCTCCCAAATATGTGCTGGGCAGGAGGGAAAGGTCAGTAGTAAATGAGGCTCCCTCTGTATCAAAGGCCAGGCCAGACAACACACAGCATTTTTGTTGTTAATATATCCACTAAGATGATCCAGAAACACAGCAAGAATTCTATCTTTACTCTAAAATAAACAATCCCTGCAAACTTATGGTTACCAAAGGGGAAATGTGTGTGTGGTTGGGGCGGGGAGAGGGGGCTGGCGTGGAGGAGGGATAAATCAGGAGCTTGGGGTTGACATACACCCATTACCGTATATAAGATAGATTACCAACAAGGACCTACTGTGTAGCACGGGGAAGTCTACTAGATATTCTTTAATAACTTATATGGAAAAAGAATCTGAAAAAGAATGAATATATGTATATGGATAACTGAATCACTTTGCTATACACTTGAAACTAACACAACATTTTAAATCAACTATCGTGCATGTATGTTCAGTTGCTTCACTCATGTCCAATTCTCTGTGACCCTACGGACGGTAGTCCACCGGCCTCGGAGATGACTCACTCTTGCTTTCAGGCTGTGTGGACAGCGTTTGTGCAGAGGCCTTGTTGGGGCCAGTGAGGATGTGTAGGCCAAGAGTCCCTCTATGGGAAAAATCGGTTTAGGATTTCTCTCTGATCTATAATGTGAGGGGAGGGAGGAAAAGAGTTATCTTCTCAGGAGCTGCCCCCTGGGATCCCTCTGGAACATTTAACGTGTGACAAGGGGATGAGGTGGAAGATCAGAGCCTGAGCCACCACACTCTGTTCTAATTCAGATCAGTTCAGTTCAGTCGCTCAGTCGTGTCTGACTCTGCGACCCCATGAATCGCAGCACGCCAGGCCTCCCTGTCCATCAGCAACTCCCGGAGTTCACTCAGACTCACGTCCATCGAGTCAGTGATGCCATCCAGCCATCTCATCCTCGGTCGTCCCCTTCTCCTCCTGCCCCTAATCCCTCCCAGCATCAGAGTCCTTTCCAATGAGCCAACTCTTCTCATGAGGTGGCCAAAGTACTGGAGTTTCAGCTTCAGCATCATTCCCTCCAAAGAAAATCCCAGGGCTGATCTCCTTCAGAATGGACTGGATGGATCTCCTTGCAGTCCAAGGGACTCTCAAGAGTCTTCTCCAACACCACAGTTCAAAAGCATCAATTCTTCNTTCTAATTCAGATCAGTTCAGTTCAGTCACTCAGTCGTGTCTGACTCTGCGACCCCATGAATCGCAGCACGCCAGGCCTCCCTGTCCATCAGCAACTCCCGGAGTTCACTCAGACTCACGTCCATCGAGTCAGTGATGCCATCCAGCCATCTCATCCTCGGTCGTCCCCTTCTCCTCCTGCCCCTAATCCCTCCCAGCATCAGAGTCCTTTCCAATGAGCCAACTCTTCTCATGAGGTGGCCAAAGTACTGGAGTTTCAGCTTCAGCATCATTCCCTCCAAAGAAAATCCCAGGGCTGATCTCCTTCAGAATGGACTGGATGGATCTCCTTGCAGTCCAAGGGACTCTCAAGAGTCTTCTCCAACACCACAGTTCAAAAGCATCAATTCTTCGTCTGTTCTAATAGGAGGGATGAATCTAAAGTATCAGGACACCTCTCTTGTTCCTCAGGAAGGAGCTTCCTTTTCTGGATAGAAATGACCTGATCAGGGCTCTTTCTCCTAGGGATCTGAGAAAATAGCATTTATCACACATCAGGCAGGAGACTGAATCCCCACCTCTTCACAGCCTGATGCTCCTCCAGATCAGGGATCTGGTTATCTAGAAGGTTCCCTGGCAGTCCTAGTGGACCTCTGCCAAATGCTCATTTGCCACAAAAACATATAAGAATAATTTTCAAAACCTTTGAATATCTCTCAATATTTTTTGTCTCTGGGATGTATACTGTTTTCTTAAGTTATGAAGGTGTCTTTCAGCCAACAGAGCTTGCATTATCTGAGCTTTTTTCTCATGGGAAATAAACTGGCTTCCCTAATAGCCAGAGATGGTTTCAAATTTTTCTGAAAGAATTTTGACTTGCGTTTTATAGGTGCCCAGCTCATCATGTACATTGCTGAGCTTGTCACCTGCTTTTGAAAGATTCTTTTCTACTTTACAGGGTGAAACTGAAAGTTGCTCAGTCGTGTCCCACTCTTTGCAACCCCATGGACTATAAAGTCCATGGAACTATCCAGGCCAGAATACCGGTGTGGGTAACCTTTCCCTTCTCCAGGGGATCTTCCCAAGCCAGGGATTGAACCCAGGTCTCCCACATTCCAATTGGATTCTTTACCAACTGAGCCACAAGAGAAGCCCAAGAATATGGGAGTGGGTAGCCTATCCCTTCTCCAGTGGATCTTCCCAACCCAGGAATTGAACCAGGGTCTCCTGCATTGCAGGCACAATCTTTACCAACTGAGATATCAGGGAAGCCCTCTACAGGGTACATTCTCTCTAACTCAAATATTTGGTGAGAATTTTTCCCCCTGATGCAATGCTAAGAGAACGTGAAGTACCCATAGATGCTATTATCTCTGTTTCCTGTTTTTGTTTTGTTTTTCTGTGTAAAGTTTTATCAGTTTAGAGACTTTGCATATAATTTTAAGAACATCATTTATTCAATCTTTGTCAGTGAGTTTAGTGTATATTTCAGTTCCTTATTTTTCAAGAGTTTTAAATATTTAACTCAGTCACATGAACCACTGATTTCAAAACTTGATTTTTCACTCATTCTACGTGGTCTCTGTATGTTGATGAAGCCCAAGCTCCCACCATACTGTCTCCTCCAGGACCTGCTGCACAAGCTCTCATACTCTCGGATTCCGATGTCTACCCAAAGACTTGGCCTGACTCTCTTTAGAATTTTCTGATATTCTCTTCTGTATAGTAAATTTATCATTCTCCTTTCATTCCTTCAGCTTCTCATGAAAGAAGGTTTAGACATCCCTTAAAGATTGGACTCTTTTTTTCAAAGCATCCTTTAGAGCTGCCTGATGGATTTTGAAAGATGTCATGATGGCAGCTATTTGATTTTCGATGTATCCTAATTTATCTTAGAAAGACCAGATCTTTCTGGAAATGTCAACTTGCTCTCTGTTAATTGTCTGTTTACCCAGCCACTCACCAGTGAGTAGAATAATATAAAATTTAAATTTTAACCATTTTAAATGTATAATTTAGTGGTACTAGGTACATTCATATTGTTGGGCAACCTCATCACTATTCATCCCAAACTTTATTGTCTTCCCAAACTGGTACATTGTATCCATTAAAATACAACTCCCCACTACCTCCTGCATCTATTCCCTGCCAGCCACCATTCTACTTTCTGTCTCTATGAATTTAACTACTTGAGATACGTCATGTAAATGGGAATCATACAGTATCTGTTCTTTCGTGTGTGGCTTATTTCACTTAGCTGACCCTCTGCACAGTTGAAAATCCGCATGCAACTTTATAGTAGGCCCTCTCTACTGATGAGAGGGCCTACTATCCTCTATAGAGACAGAGATAGAGTTTTACTCTATAGAGATAGAGTTTTTTCTATGATGAGGAAACCATCATACCGATGTTTCCTCATCTGCAGATTCAATCAATTGCAGATTGTATAGTGCTATAGTATGTATTTGTAGAAAAAACAATCCACATGGAAGTGGACCCACCCAGTTCAAACTCATTTGCTCAAAAGTCACTGCATTTAATAATGTAAAACAAGTGATGCAAACTCCTTAGTGACCAAGAAGTTTAAAGGGGTGTAGATGGCTTCAAGTGTAGCTTGTTCTAGGGTCAAGCAGTTTATTGACAGCATTCTCTCTTGTATCCTTTGTCATTTCCTCATCTCTGAAAACATGTATTCACACAAACAATTGTACATGAAATTCATATCAGCTTTATTTGTAATAGCCAAAAGCTGGGCAGGAACAGGGATTCTACTCCTGATGAGGTTTCCATGGAGATGACAGTGGAAGGCATGGTATCTATGACTGACTGGCAGGGATGGAAGGACCAGCTCCCCATCTGATCTCCTCTGACATCAATCCAGTGGAGGTGCTGGGACACCTCGTCCTGCCACCCATGTATGGGAGTCTCTGCGCCCCACCAGCCTTTGCGTCGTCCTCTGCAGTGTTTGACTGAAGCAGTCATTGTCTGAAAGTTTTACATCCTGACTGTCTGCGTCTTCTTGGTCTCTGGCTAGAAAGAGCAGGTGTTGATGTTTCCAGCTTCTTCACTGCCATGTCTAGAGTACATGAGGTGGAAAGAAACTCGAGGAACTCACCATCATGTCCTTCCTCGGGTTCTGAGGTTTTAGCCAGTCTTCTCTTCTTTCCAAATATCCGTGTATTTATTTTATACACAATGTCCAGGATGTTTTGTTGTGCTTAATGGGAGAACTAATGACACCTACATACACTCTATCTTCCCACTCTGGGCATGTCTTCATGCGCAGGACAGGCCAGGGTGCCAAGGAATGAATTCCTCAGGAGAAACCCTCAGTTAGGGATGGAGAGAAGTTAATGGAAAAATACCCTAGAGCCCTCAATCCTGGGTGCTCCAGGCAGGAGCTCTGTAGTCTCTTAGAAATTTCCAGTAAGAATGAGCTCAGTTGACCCCAACAATAACTTGTTGAACATTTGGGATTAAGAGGTACAAACTACTAGGAATAAAATAAAGATACAAAGATGTAATATACAGCATAGGCAACATAGTCAATATTTTATAATAACTTTAAATGGAGTATAATCTATAAAAATATTGAATTTCTATACTGTACACCTAAAACTAATATTGTAAGTCAACTATTTTGTTGTTACTGTTGTTGTATAGTCACTAAGTTGTGTCTGACTCTTTGCGAACCTATGCAAGGTAGCCCACCAGGCTCCCCTGTCTATAGAATTTCCCAGGCAAGAATACTGGAGTGAGTTACCACTTCCTTCTCCAGGGGATCTTCCCAACTCAGGGATGGAACTTGTGTCTCCTGCTTGGCAGGCAGATTCTTTACCACTGAGCCACCAAATAAACTATACCTCAACTAAAAAAAAAAAAAGAATTGATCAACCCAAAAAAGAATGCCCAGTAAGCTCAAATTTTAGGTCTAAAATTGAAGGAAAATCCTAAAATGAAAAGATAGACTGAACTTGAGGGCAACATTTGCAAGAATTCCACAGATTTTTTTTTTAAGAATGTTATTATTTTTAAAACTCTATCTGAAACTTTTTTGTACGTTTAGAGTTATTTCAAAATAAAAAAAATTATAAGTGCCTTTGATATATGAAGAATTCATACAATTTGATAAGAAATCACTAAGACCCCAGTAGATGAATGAGTAAGAGTATAAACAGCATACACAACCACAAACATACACGTACTCACAAAAAGACAAAAAGGTGGTTAACAGATAAGGCAGAAAAACATTCAGTAGCAAAGAAATGCCGATTAAAATAAGATTTCAAGGAATTCTCTGGCGGTCCAGTGGTTAGAACTCAGAGGCACTTTCACTGCAGAGGAGTGTGGGTTCAGTCTCTGGTTGGGGAACTAAGATCCTGAAAGCTATATGCATGGCCTCAAAAACAAATAAATAGATAAAAACAATTGTTTTAAAAAAGCAAAATAAGACTTCAAAAATCTGTCAGATGAGATGCTGACTTTCTATTTTTCTCTCTTCCTCTTTGCCCTTCCCCCACTTCTGCTGGAGTGTTTCCTGGTACCCCATCCCAAATCAACTATTTACACTCACATTCTTATTTCAGGGTTTGCTTCCAGGAAGCCCAACCTAAGATAGCTGGCTAAATGAGTAGGAAAGATGGCAGGGATCATCCTCCCAGTAGAAAGAAAGAGTTAAGGGAAGACGTAGGCAGGAGATAAGGGGGAAAGCCAACGAGAGTTTGCGATGCTTCCTGCTTCAATGTAATCAGTCTCTTATCCTCATCTTCCCCCAAAGAATTTCAGACGGGAAGACTCTGGGTATCGCTGTGTCCTTACGTGGCATCTGCCTTCCCAGCAACTCCCCAATCAGCATTGTCTGCAGACTTCATTAGGGAGCCACAATTCCCATCCCACCATCCTCCTATTTCGTGCAAGCTTCAGAAAAGCCAGGCAGAGGTAGGAGCTGCCATCTCCCTCCCAGTAACCTGGAGTTGGCCCTGGGGGCGGGGGCCGGGGTGTTGGAGGCCTCTGAATGTGCTGTGACTGACTTTTAATAAACATTAACACGGAGGAGGAGATTGGTTAGAGCAAAATTTGCTTCAAATTAGAGCTGCCAAAGCAGGATCCAGTTATCCACGGGAAAGAGCAACTTGTGAGCTGGCCAAGATTATCACGCCATCATCAATCAGGGAGAAAGAAAAACACGCCTTCCCTGGCCTCCTCCCTCCTCCTCCTCTCGTTAATGCTTTCCAGCCCCAACCGTGGAATGTTTTGTTTAAGGAAAAAGTTGTTGGGACATAATTAGTAATTCTATTAGAGTAATACATCTTTATCTAAATAAACACAACCTGCTTTTCCACCATGAGAAATTACGTGGCAGGGATGGGGGAGGAGAGAATCGGGCTGAGGTTTTGAGGGCATTGAGTGAATCTGCCCCCTGGTCACATGAGAGTCCTGGAGTCAGTCTGTGGATAATCAAATGGGCTGATAGGAGATGTGTTATCAGAGGCTGAGTCAGCTCAGCTGCTTTGCTCTGACCCCTGGCAACATCCCCTGCCAGCATCGCTCCCGCAGCCCCTTCTGTTAAAAATGTTTCCTCTTTAGCAGAGAGCCCAGAAGGGCATACAGGACTGAGAGATTAATACCAGTGAGCAACCCACCTTCTTTACAAAGAGCAGAAAAAGAGCATGGGAAGAAATCCACAATCCCAAATACCTGCCTGGGATCTGGCGTTCAAATCATTTTCACACTGAGGATTATACTAACCTTGTAGCATCCCCTGTCATTTGCCCCTAAAGTTGTTACTGGTGAGAGGTGAACAGGGCATCAGGATGTAAGTCAGAGAGGTTGGCATAACATTCTCAAAAAGTGAAACCAACAAATCAGTCTCTGAGAGCAAAAAATCATCTGGTAGTTCTCTCCAGCTAACCTCTTCCAAGGAGTTCTCACGTTTGCCTCTGGGCTGCTGCTGCTACTGCTGCTAAGTCACTTCAGTCATGCCCAACTCTGTGCAACCCCATAGACGGCAGCCCACCAGGCTCCCCTGTCCCTGGGATTCTCCAGGCAAGAACACTGGAGTGGGTTGCCATTTCCTTTTCCAATGCATGAAAGTGAAAAGTGAAAGTGAAGTCGCTCAGTCGTGTCCAACTCTTAGCAACCCCATGGACTGCAGCCCACCAGGCTCCTCCATCCATGGGATTTTCCAGTCAAGAGTACCGAAGCAGGGTGCCATTGCCTTCTCCGAACAGTGGAAGACAATTATGCATGCATGCTCAGTCACTTCAGGTGTCTCTGACTCCTTGTGACCCTATGGACTATAGCCCACCAGGCTCCTCTGATCGTGGGATTCTCCAGCAAAGAATACTAGAGTGGGTAGCCGTTCCTTCCTACAGGGGATCTTCCCTACCCAGGGATCAAACCCACGTATCCTGCATTGCAGGCGGACTTTGTACCACTGAGTCATCAAGGAAGCCTGGAAATTCATTAATTTCTTTCAATTAATCTTTCTTTTATGCATAAAGGGATTGTTCCATATTATAAATAAATTCACTACAGGCTCATTCTAGAAAGTTTTAGAAGAAAAACTAAACTTACGTCTTGTTGTCAAGCGATTCTTCATCACAATGAACTTTAGAGAAAAACTTGGCTACATTTTCTTCCAGTCTTTTTTCTATCCAAGCTATTTTGGTTTATTTGTCTGATCTAGTTATGACCAAACCATGTAGACCATGTTTGTTGAATGGCAGGTGTATGCTGATCCAAGGTGAATCGGGATCCAGGTGCCCTCCGAAAGGTGGGAAATACCTGAAGATCTGTAGTCACCATGATCTGCCTACCCAGGTCAGATAAAGACAAAGAATGACAGTCTGGCTATAGTCATTTTTATGGATTGGTGGTTATCTGTGTGCTTTTGTTTGCAAAGCCAATTTTGGAAGATGAGATGAGCAGAGAATATATGAATGGGCTGAAGGTTTATGAACACAACCAATAACATCATCATCATCAAAATAATAAAACATAATGACTGGCCCAAATTCTTCTTAACAGATACCAACTCCCTGGAGCACTAGTTGTGAGGGAATGGATCCACCACTTATCATTCCATGAGGGACCAAAGACCAACAGGAGAGAGTTCATGTTCTTATCAGCAAAAAGGAAAGCAAAAATAGATTTCTAAGCTGCAATGCCTCCCATGCCTGTAGCTCGTCTTTCTAAAGCAATAATAATACGCAACATTGTTAAGCACCAGGCTAAACAGATTCTGGTACCAGTTCTGATGGGGGATGGTCCTCATACCAACAAGCAATTCTTGGGATACCAACCAGGTGTCTTACAGGTCAACCAGGTCAACTCAATTCTGACACTGCTTACCCAGGGAAAAATCAGATTCCACAAGTTCATGGTTCAGTCCTACAAGGCCGCCCATCCCTTCCAGATGCCAGTCACTACTCCAGGTTTTTCACCTATACTTCTGGCCAACCGGCTATAAATCAGAGGCTCTCAAGAGCCCCTCCTTGGGTTCTATTAATTTGCTAGAGCAACTTGCAGCACTCAGAAAAACTTTCCTAGAACGCTCGCTAGATTACTGGTTTGATGTAAAAGGATATAACACAGGAACAGGCAGATAGAAGACATGCATAGGGCAGGGCATAGGGAAAGGGGCATAGTGCTTCCATGCCCTCTCCAGACTTATCATTCACACATCCCTAGCAACCCAGAAGCTCTCCAATCTCTGTCCTTCCGAGGTTTTGTGGACGCTTCTTTACATATCCATAAATGATTAAATCATTGGCCACTGACAATTGATTCAGCCTCCATCTCCTCCACCCTCCCCAGAGGGGTGATAGGGTAGGTACTGAAAGTTTCAACCCTCTCATCACTTGGTTGATTCCCTGGCAACCAGCTCCTAGCCTTAGGTTACCTCAAGACACCTTTATAGATAGAGCTCATCATAGGAAAGTCCAAGGATTTAGGAGCTCTGTGCCAGGCACGTGATGGAAGATTAAAGGCTTCCTTGTTGGCTCAGATAGTAAAGAATCTGTCTGCAATGTGGGAGACCCCGGTTCAATCCCTGGGTTGGGAAGACCCCTTGTAGAAGGGCATGGCTACCCACTCAAGTATTCTTGCCTGGAGAATTTCATGGACAGAGGAGCCTGGCGGGCTACAGTTCATAGGGTGGCAAAGAGACACAGCTGAGTGACTAACACTTTCACTCTTATAAATCATGCTGTGATTATTATGCCAGACTCTTCATGTGCTGTATCCCCTTTCATTCGTATAGCAACCCCATAACTTAGATTCTATTATCCCCATTTTTAAGGACTAGGAAATATAGACTTAGATGAAGCTAAGCAAACTGCCTAGTGGAAATTTCCAGCTTTTATTAACAATATTTTTATCTGTTCTGAGGGTTGCTGTGAATGGAGCCCAAATGTCCTCTGTCAAGTTGAAAGTCAGCCTTTAATATGGGCCCTGGAGCCAGTTCCCAGCCTCTTTCTGCTGTTCATCATTTGATACATGTGTACACTGGTGACATTTTTATGGCCATTTCACTTTCCTCAACTAAAACATTCCTTTCCTTCATAGATTTACTTAATATTTAGTGTCAATATTGCCCACTAGCCTGAAAATTCCATGAGAGCAAGGACCGTGACTCTCCTTCCACACAGTGTATGGCATGTGGCAGGAACTGGATTTATCACTGAATGAATGTACCCGCTAGAGATGATGCCACACATTTCTCCTTTGCACCTTGCTCAGAGTAGAACCCAGTCAGTGTCCAGAGAAAACCTGCTTCACCCATGTTTCACCCCCCACAGTAGTTCCTTTGCGTCTCTATAAATTCTACCATCTGTTAAGGTCAACTTCAACTTCCGTCTTCTCTACAAAGTTGTTCATAGACATTGCAGTGTCATGAAGAGCACAGGCTTTGTTATCAAACATGCACGGGTTGTAATACCACTCCACCTCTTGGTTGTGTGACATCTGCTCAAATTCTCAGTTCTCTTAGCCTCAACAGTCACATCTGTAAGGTGGGGTAACGTTAGTCCCCACCATACTGATGATTTATGAAAAGTGCTTACAACAGAATCTAGCCTGTCATAAATGCTTATTTAAGGCAAGTTGTTAACATTCAAACTTAATAAATTGCCTGATTTTTTTGTTGTTATCCATTAGCACTATCCTATTTTCTATAGTAGCATGTACTCATTTGGGTTTTTGAAAAAGGTGGCAGGTCCTTCCAGGTACATCCTGGACATGGATTCTGATTCCCTCCTAAATCTTTTAGTGCCACATAAACGGTCATAAGGGCATCCCTGGTGGCTCAAATGGTAAAGAATCCATCTGAAATGCCAGAGACCTAGGTTCAGTCCCTGGATCAGGAAGATCCCCTAAGAAGGAAATGGCAACCCACTCCAGTATACTTGCCTGGAGAGTTCCATGGACAGAGGAGCCTGGTGCGCTATAGTCCATGGGTTCACAGAGTTGGACACAACCGAGCTACTGACACACTTTCAAATGGTCATGACGTGAGAGTAGGCGCCCAACAAAAGTATGAACATTTCACGAGGCTTTATTTATTATTTTGGCTTTGATTTGCTAGAGAACTTAGGAAGTGTTTGAAAATAAAAGAAAAAAATTTTAATTAGCCACAACTTCCAGAACCACTCAGAAATGACTAGGCTCTTTCCTTTTCATCTTCCCAAATATGTGTGAGATTCCCTGTAAAAGCAACTCGTGACCTTTATTCTTTTACACATTTACTATACATTTTCTCATAATATTAGAAACACAACTAACACAATTTTCAGTGACTCTTATTGTATCCACAATTTGACATCGGTTATTTAGTTATCCCCTTGTGGTGTGTACTTCGGTTGCTTCCAACTTCCTGATATTATGTGAG
This sequence comes from Neotragus pygmaeus, assembly GCA_006410875.1. Taxonomy (NCBI): domain Eukaryota; kingdom Metazoa; phylum Chordata; class Mammalia; order Artiodactyla; family Bovidae; genus Neotragus; species Neotragus pygmaeus. Next base: position 352,842 of record SJYV01014018.1, on the reverse strand, counting down.
TAACACTGAAATTAGCAGCTTTGTGCCTAAACTTTTCTGCATTTTAGATAACAATAGATAAAATAGAGGATCTTAGAAGATTAGTTAAGCCATTTTTTATCCCCATTTCTTGTTTTCCCTTCTATATGCTTCCAAAAGACCCCTCTCATTGTTCAGTCGCTCAGTCATGTCCGACTCTTTACGACCTCATGGACTGCAGCACACCAGGCTTCCTTGTCCATCACCAACTCCCAGAGCTTGCTCACACTCCTGTCCATTAAGTTGAAGCTGCCATCCAACTATTTCATCCTCTTTCTCCCCTTTCTCCTCCTGTCCTCAATCTTTCCCCACATCAGGGTCTTTTCCAGTGACTCAGCTCTTGGCAACAGGTGGCCAAAGTATTGGAGCTAAAGACCCCTCTGCTTCTGCTTTATAGCAGCATCATGCTCATGACTACTTGTTCAAGCTCTTCCTTCCCTGATAACAGTAAAAACATCCCCCTCCATATCTGGCACAATGACTTGCTCAAAATACTGGCTCAATAAGTATTTTCCTACAAATGATTAATAAATCAGTCAGATCCAAGCTGGACTACTGTACTTACTATCTGCATAAACTTAGACAAGCCCCTTAACCAAAATCCCCCATAGATGGAGATGCTCAGAAAGCTTAAATGACCTGCTCCGTGTCACACAGCTGGTGAGTGCTAGACCGAGAGCTCACACCCACATACTCCGGTTGCACAGACCAGCTCTAACCCTCACGACGCTCTCCTCTTGGTTGTCCCAGGGCACAGAGTCCTTCCCTCTCACATGCTGAAGCCACACTCACATCTCAGTACATGACACCAAACTCTGTCCAGAAAACACGTGATAGGCTGCCCGCTGGAGGGGCTGACAGTGAGCTCTCCATTCTCCTGTGCCTTTTAGCCAAAGGCACAGGGATGGCCAAAGCCATCATCACCTCTTCTGTGCTGATTGCTTATCAGGGTTCCATAATTGTGCTTGAGGGTAATGTCTAACCACAACCACTATGGCCACTGTCTGCTCTAAAAGTGCTAGAATCTAAGAGCTGTTCACCTTCTCCTTATGACCCCAGAGCTACAAATACATGTGATAACAATTCATCACAAGATATAAAGCAGATAAACCTGCTTGTCCTAGGTTATCCCACAGGCAGACTATAGTAGAACCAAAAGAGAGTATAAGCCCTTTCTCTTCTTCCTTTTGAGCAGCACTACTCCCCCTGAGCCCCCAACTACTCACTCCTGGGTTTCTATGGAGCTCCACATCCTTGGGCTCTTCCTACTTCCCCTCTCCACGATGCTCCGATGTGAATCTTTGGATTTGGCCCAGGAAGTCTCTCCATGAAAGTCTCAACTCTTCTACCATCCCACTTCAGGACAGCGGTGTGTGTCATCTCTTTCCTCTTTCTCATTTAGCCAAATGCCCTCCTTTATAACATGGACCTTCACTCCTGACAGTCTTCCTTCATCCATAACTCTGCAGTGCAGTGCTCAGCCATGCCCAGCTCCTTGCAACTTCATGGACTGTAATCAGCCAGGCTCCTCTGTCCATGGGATTTTCCAGGTAAGAATACTGGAGTGGCTTGCCATTTCCTCCTCCAGGGGGTCTCCCCAGCCCAGGGATTGAGCCTGTGTCTCCACATCTCCTGCACTGGGAAGTGGATTCTTTGCCACTGAGCCACCAGGGAAGACCCAAACCCAAGATAGTCATATGTTATGTGGTAGCTCGTTCTTTGGGAACATCTTTCTCAGTGATCAATGTAAACCCCTCAGCAGGTAGCCTGATTCCAGACTAAACTTTCCTTGCCTTTAAACCCAGAACCTGCCATTCCTACTACCTACAAGCCCCCCTCCCCCCGCCCCCTGTGTCCAATGAGNAGTGATCAATGTAAACCCCTCAGCAGGTAGCCTGATTCCAGACTAAACTTTCCTTGCCTTTAAACCCAGAACCTGCCATTCCTACTACCTACAAGCCCCCCTCCCCCCGCCCCTTGTGTCCAATGAGCTCTGTAAGTGCAGCTTTTAACACTTGCTCCCTTTTTCCTGGAGACAGCACTGTATATAATTCTAAAACAGGGTAAAACTGAATACGGGCCAAGTAAAGGTACAGCCAAAGGCTAGGGAAGCACAAAGAAAAGCAATGACTTGCAAGGCATCATGGAGGGTGTAGAATGTAAATTACATTTAGAGTGTGCATGACTGGTCCTGTCTGTTTGGGGCCAAACACATCTGGATACACCCACTTATCTCCAAGTCAGCTGCCACCATCATTTCACACCTGGAAGTCTAATCCCTGGCTTCACCTGCTTCATTTTCTACCAGAAACCAAAGGGATTATCCTCAAAGTGAAATAGAAAGAGTTGCCCACTCCTGAAATCTTTTAAAAGCTTCCCCTATCACTTTGGGTTATGGGTCGAATTGTGTTCCCCACCCTCTCAATGAAGAAAAAAAAAAAAGAAGAAGAACAGTATAAATGTGTGTGTGTGTGTGTGTGTGTGTGTGTGTGTGTGTGTTGATGTCCTCACTCCCAGAACCTGTGAAAGTGACATCACTTTATTTGAAAATAGATTCTTTGCAGATTTAAGGAAGTGGAGATGAGATCATTAGGGTGGGCCTTAGTCCAATGTGACTGGTGTCTTTATGAGAAAAAGGGTGTTTGGAAACAGATGCAGTCACAGAGGGAAGACAACCATACAAACACAGGGAGGGATTGGAGTGATGCTGCCATAAACCAAGAAGTGCCCGGGCTAACAGAAGCTGGACAAGGCAAGGGAGAAGCCTCCCCTAGCACTTTGGAAGGCGTACAGCGCTGTCAGCACCTTAATTTCAGGCTGCCAGCATTCAGAACTGTGCGGCAACACCTTTCTACTGTTTTAAGTCACCTGGTTTGTAATACTTTGTTTCAGCAGCCACAGGAGGCTTCCCAGGTGGTGCTGCTGGTAAAAGAAACTGTCTGTCAATGCAAGAGACAGAAGAGACATAAGTTCAATGCTTGGGTCTGGAAGAGCCCCTCGAGGAGGGCATGGGAGCCCATTCCAGTATTCTTGCCTGGAGAAGCCTATGGACAGAGGGAGCCTGAGCAGCTACAGCCTATAGGGTTGCAAAGAGTCAGACACAACTGAAGTGATTTAGCACATACACGCAGGAAACCAACACCGTTGGGATATAATTCAGACCCCTTCCATGGCCTGCATAGTCCCACATGACCTGGCCCTAGACTTCCTACCTTCATCCCCTGATACTAAAAAAAAAAAATTCCCTATATTCTAAATGCACTGGATTTCCTAGAGTATACTGTCTCTCCCACCTTGGCTTTCTAGAATCACTGTCCCCTCTGCCTGCTCTGCTAACAAGTTTTAAATACACCACCCTCCAACCCGTGCCCACATCCTTCCCAATTCAGGTTAAAGGCTCTCACTTTGAAATCTCACCCTGCCTTCATGACTGGATACCACCTCTTCAACTCTGCCCCCAGCCTGCATTATCTTCACCATACTGACTTCATTCACAAAAGTACCATATTCTGTGGGCTTCCCAGGTACCACAGTGGTAAACAATCCACCTGCCAATGCAGGAGACACAGGAGATGTGGGTTCAGTCCCTGGATGGGGAAGATCCCCTGGAGAAGGAAATGACCACCCACTCCAGTGTTCTTGCTGGGAGAATCCCATAGATAGAGGAGCCTGGAGGCCTATGGTCCACGAGGTCACAAAGAGTTGGACTCGACTTAGCAACTAAATAGCACTACTACAGTCTTCATAACACTACTACTACTTCATTTCTTTATCTGCTTTCAAATAGCTTACCTCCTCACTGGAATGTCAGCTCCAGGAGAGCAGGGGCCTTCTCCATCAGACACACCACCTCTCCCCAACTCACATAGCATTGTCCAAATGAACGCTTGTCAAGAGAATACATGTATGTTGGAGACAGGGTAACTAGCGTGAGCACAGCCACAGACACTGGGAGAGTGTGGTGGGTTCTCAGAGTGCTGAGGGTGGAATCTGGAAGGAGAGGAGAGAATAGTATCCTCCTGGGAGACATATGGCGGATGTTACGTGCTGGAAAGGACATTACTTGCTGGAAAGGGCATTACTTGCTTGATTATAGATGTCTCAGGATGCCTCCTAGGACATTTGGATTTAATTCTGCATTAAAATCGGAATCATCATAGATTTTTGAGGAGCAGTGACCCAAGATGACCTTGCTTTAAAGAGATCTCTCAAGTCAGAGCACAGAGAGTGGATTAGACAGGTGGGCAACTATAGGCAGGGAGACGAGCACAGCGTCTATTAAAATGTTCAGGTGAGAGGTGAAGGGGGCTTGATCCAGGGCAGGAGCCGTGGGGATGGAAAAGGGCAGAGAAGGCAGGGGTTGAACCGACAAGTTTCAGCAGATGATGGCACATGGAGGTAGAGGGTTTGGGAGGGCAGGACACAGCACCAGCTTCTCTGACAGGAGTGACTGGATACACAGAAAGGACCTTCAGTACCTGTAGGAGGCAACTTTTAAGGAAATGTGTCCAAAAGTAAGGAAGTAAATTTTTTCATTGGTTCCCAGTAAATGAAATGGCTGAGGCTTAACTAGAATGGCTGGTTGCATTTTTAGAGCTTTCCTGCTCAAAAAGCAAGAAGTGAGAGTTGATTCTTCCATGCGTCCTCTCTCCCTCAGGGAGGGCTTGGCCATCTGGACCACAGGGGAAGGCGTCAGACTTTGGCCAGTTAAGCAAGGCCAGTGGAGCCCAGCCCGCCTCTCAAGCCAACACCCCTTCACTCAGGACGTTCAGGACCTCTCCCCCACCCCTCACTGAGCCAGGATGAATTTTTAACTCACTATTGATCAGGCAATTTTAAAATCAATTTTAATTAAATGAAAGATTTCTATCAGGATTGCTTCTTTCTGGACAGTAAATTGGACCTTGTAATAACACTTACATTGGAACATCTCTCATGCAAGTAACAGAGTTCATCATAAATAAGTAAAGACCCTTCTCCTTATTATGCGTTTGGGGAAAATCTGAGGTTAGAGGTTTTGCCGAGGCCCAGCAGTCTTGGGGACAGAAGTAGCAAACCTGAGTTATGAGGATGGCGACATCAAATCCCAATCGCACTACTCTCAGCCTCCAAAATCCCTCTCCTTCACATGGACTAAAGAGAAAATAGATCCTTGTCAGTTACTGGAGGAGGGAAATAGGGAGAATTTAACTGACGAAGATGAAGCAAGCACATTGAGTGGTGTGTGTAGAAGATAGTTCATTATCAGAAGGCACTTTCCTGGTTAGAAATGGTCACGCTTGCTTGGCTCATAGAAGTACTGTCCCAACAGAGAGAGCGCCTGAGCACATCACTGCTTCGTATTGCCTGTATCTGTGTTTCTTTCCTTACATCATCACCTATATCTCATACTGGGGAGACTGGGAAACACAGGATATCAGCTGTCAGGTTTTGCTTCTCCAGACTGCTTCAGCTGGACTTTACTCTCATCTCTTGTTTGCAGATTCAGTGCTTTTCCAGTTCCTGAACGATTCTTGAATGAAGATCATGGCATCTGGTCCCATCACTTCATGGGAAATAGATGGGGAAACAGTGGAAACAGTGTCAGACTTTCTATTTTTGGGCTCCAAANAGACATTAAAGTCAGAAGGTCTGTGCTCCAACCCCCGCCCCCACCAGACACCAGGGAGATTCAATTACATTTAGAGACACAATGTCTGCCTCCCCTGGATTAATTTCCGGATCCTGCCAAAGCTTGTCCTTATCTCTTTTCTCTTGCTGAGAGTAAGAACCCTATAAAATCATCTCTATCAGGCAACAAGAAATGAGCCAGGGCAAGGCACACACAAGGATCAGGGCCCTGTATCTCTCTGGGTTCAAACCTTACTTGTCTCCTCACATAGATCTGGGAAGGGCCCAAGCATGACAGTCAGCCACAGAAATCACATACCTCCTTTCTCTGAAATAGTCCATCGGTCAGGGCAGCGGGTAGAAGCTTGATACACTGTGGGCATGAGTTACATAGGAGTATTGGCTAAAAGTCCCGCAAATGCCAGCCCAGGTGCCATTCTCCTTTCACAGAGCTTTATTGTTGTTATTCAGTAAGTTGTATTCAACTCTTTGCAACTCCACGGACTCAACACGCCAGGCTCCTCTGTCCTCCACTGTCTCCNACACTGTGGGCATGAGTTACATAGGAGTATTGGCTAAAAGTCCCGCAAATGCCAGCCCAGGTGCCATTCTCCTTTCACAGAGCTTTATTGTTGTTATTCAGTAAGTTGTATTCAACTCTTTGCAACTCCACGGACTCAACACGCCAGGCTCCTCTGTCCTCCACTGTCTCCTGGAGTTTGCTCAAATTCATGTCCTTTGAGTCGGTGATGTTATCTGACCATCTGATCCTCTGCTGCCTCCTTCTTTTGCTTTCCATCTTTCCCAGCACTAGTGTCTTTTCCAATGAGTTGGCTCTTCGAGTCAGGTGGCCAAAATATTGGAGCTTCAGCTTCAGTCCTTCTACTGAATGTTCAGGGTTGTTTTCCATTAGGATTGACTGGTTTGGTCTCCTTGCTGTCCAAGGGACTCTCAAGTATCTTCTCCAGCACCTCATAATAGTAATTAAAACAGCAGGAGCTAGCACTTACAAAATGCTTAGGAAGCAACCACTCACTTACGTTACCTTGTTTAATCCTCGCAACAGCCCCATGAGGCANACTCTCAAGTATCTTCTCCAGCACCTCATAATAGTAATTAAAACAGCAGGAGCTAGCACTTACAAAATGCTTAGGAAGCAACCACTCACTTACGTTACCTTGTTTAATCCTCGCAACAGCCCCATGAGGCAGGGCTGCCTATCTACCTATGATGACATGTTCATACCCATTTTGAAGATTGGTAAACCATGGCTTACAGAAATTAAGCAACTTGGCCTGAGTCCTGTAGCTAGCATGGAGAAAAACAAAAATCCCTTTAATGCTAACACCAGTGTATCAGCAATTATCATAAAAATCAGAGTGTAAGGCACTCCATGGGGTAGCAAGTGATGTCCAAATTTTGATTGATATTGTGAATCAAAAAGTAAATAAATAAAATATTCTTTGAGTAAATCTATGTAGTCACAATTTTCACTCATTATTTTATTTAATCTGCACAGCAAGCCTATGACCTGAGTACTTTTATCGCCGCCACCACCATTTTACAGATTTTAAAAATTGAAGCTTCCCAGGGCTCCCCAGCAGAGAAGTGGAAAAGCTCAAATTTGAACCAAGGTATTCTGAGTTCAGAACTCCTGTTCTAAGCACGACACTCTCTGACCCTTCCTGTGACTGAGATATTTTGCTGGCTGAGCAGTGAGCTCTGAGTGTGAAGCCAGAGATATATGAAGTGGTAGAAGCAGAGCGCTAAGTTGTAATGTGTACCCTGGGGCTTAGCTTCAGAGTCTGAGATACCCCAACTCCAATTTAAGACGTGTGTCTCCCCTCCCAAGCTCAAATTCCCCAGGCTGACTGGATGGGATTGGATTTCTTGGATGTTGTACTGTTTAATGTTCTTTCAAAGTGTGTTAGACCCCATCGCCCGCAGTTACTCCCAGGTGCAAAATTGTATGCACAAACAGTTACAGCAGCAATTTACTGACTGTGAGCTCAATCAGCCAATTGTGAGCACAATTAGCTGCTCTCTGCTCATTTGGAAGGAGCCAGGGTGATGATTGCCTCTGCAATTAGCCAGTTGTGGGCAGCTCTATTTGGTTGTGCAATTGTGCACCCTCAAACATTGGCATGTGCAAAAGTGGTACATGCTCTGGGCTCCAAGCATGAACCTGATGTCCACTCACCAGTCTCTATACTTATCCATGATGGCCTGCCTCCTGAAGCAGTTTGGAAGCTGCAGCCTTAGGGAAAGATAAGATACCATGACTGAGATCAAATCTCAAGGAATGTACATAGCCAAAAAAACAAATCTTTCCGTATTTTGGCACAAGACAAGGGACCGAGAGGAGACACTAACTTGGGCTGGCTTAGGGCAAGTCGTGGTCAGGGTTAGGAAGACTTAAACATGAATATAAGGTCCTCTTGAAAGTGAGAGTCACTTAGTTGTGTCCAGCTCTTTATGACCCCATGGACTATACAGTCCATGGAATTCTCCAGGCCAGAATACTGGAGTGGGCAGCTGTTCCCTTCTCCAGGGGATCTTCCCAACCCAGAGATCGAACCCAGGTCTCCCACATTGCAGGCGGATTCTTGTAGCTCAGAAGGTAAAGAATCTGCCTGCAACATAGGAGACCAGGGTTTAATCCCCAGGTCGGGCCAGGGTTTGATTCCCCAGGTCAGGAAGATACCCTAGAGAAGGAATGGCAATCCACTTTAGTATTCTTGCCTGGACAATCCCCGTGGACAGAAAAGCCTGGTGGGCTATAGTCCATGGGGTTGCAAAGAGTTGGACCCAATTTAGCAACTAATACACAAACATGAATAATCTGTGTCCAAGAGAGATCCATCCAAAAACATATCTTCTCAGAATGGGGAGACTTTGGCATTATCAGAAGGAGTTAAGTTCAAGAGTCTGAAAATACTAGAAACTGAATCAACTTGGGGAACTGAAGTGTCATGCAAGTCACTGGTGCAATCAACAATTTTTCTCTCCTCTCTTCCTGCTTCCTGCTTAAAAAAGAAAACACATGCTCCCACTAAAACTGGGCAGATTCCTGACCACCTGTTTCTATTGAGGGAAACCTAGAAATTCAGAGATTTTTTTATTGCAGCTCTCCACAAAATGAGCTACACTGTGACTGGATTTGTTCTAGCTTTCCCTTTGCTTTGAATTAATTAAAAAGAAAAGTTCACTATATTTTAGCAAGATTTTTCTGCATTGATAGTCTTTTCTACCTAGAAGCAAGGCATCTGTAGGTTTGTGAAGGAAATCAAAAGGAAATGAGACTCAGAGTTTGGTTAAGCCAGCTGTTCTGTGAGCCTTCTGTAACTTGAAGGGCATCTGTCTACTCCCCAACTATTCTTAAAACTGCGAGAACAATGAAACATTTTTTATAGTAGCCAAAATGTGCAAACAACCCAGAAGCCCATCAACTGACAGTGGATAAAGAAAATGTGGTATATCCATACAACAGGATATCATTCTGCCTTAAAAAGGAATGAAGTACTGATATACCATGCAACATGAGTGAACCCTGAAAACACTGGTAAGCAAAAGAAGCCAGACATGAAAGGCTACAGAAGGTATGATTCCATTCAGAAAGTGTTTAGAAGAAGTAAATCCATAGAGATAAAAAGCGGATTAGTTGTTGCCACCATGTAGGAGGTAGTACTAATGAGGGACTCCTAATGGATTTGGGGACCTTCTTGGGGCGATGAAAATGTTCTGGATTTAGATAATGAAATTCGATAGTTGAATAACCTTTCGAATATACTAGCATCGTGGAATTGCATGTTTTAAAGGGTTGAGTTTCATGGTAAGTTAATTACATCTCAGTTACAAAAAAGCTATTAGTAGAGAAAATTTGCGCCTTGGAAGATTCGAAGCAGACTGAGCCAGTCTGAGAACATCCTTGCATTGACTTGTCCACCAGCCACTCAGAGAACCCTGGGAAATAGCCATTGCAGGGAAGAAAGACATTACTGATATAGGTCACAGCCAAAAATCATTAAAACAGTTACTATATACCAGATTATTTAGTAAGCATTGAGAAGAAAGATTCAATGTCTTTTGATCTAGTGGTAAGGTCACAGGGTGAGGCAGATTTCAAAAACATTGGTAGATTACTCCCTGGGTCAATATTTCCAAATTTCCATTCAAAATGTTGAGGCACATAAGACAACATTTTCCTGGACCAGAATGGAAAGCAAAGGTTTACAAGAGAATTTTCCTGAGCCAATGCCTTTTAACCAGGACCAAGCCAACTCAGTTAAGAGGGTGTTTTGGGTTTTTTCATTTCCTATATTAAGTATGCTGAGCTTTTTACTCTTCTTTACATGATATGGATTCTTAGATAGGCAGACAGGCAAACAGTTGGATAAGCCAGGAGTCTCAAGTTAAGTACAAAGGGAGACGTAGGTATTCTAAATTAACATTCACCTTCTCCTGTCAAACGGCTCCCTAAGGAGCTATAGACACAAAGGACAACAGTCAAGTGTAAAGAAATACTATGCTATTAATAACTAGATAAGTCAGCGTCCCAGTCCTCCCTACATAACACCATTCTGAAACGTACTTCTTGAAAGTGGTACCTTTGCACATTACTCCATTTCTTCACTTCACTGTCATTCACACTTCCCTCTGATAACTACCCTCGTGACTCCCCCCTTCAGTATTTGGTTGATTACGCAAGAAACTCATGAATCCTACTAAATTTATCTCATCCCCACTGTGCAATTTATGATTCAGAGCTATAATCCCTGTGTTCAGTCTCTTAAATTTCCCTCAAATACATCTATTCTTGTGCCACCTTAATCCAGGCCACCACTATCTTGTCCCAAATGACCTCAGAGACTTTTCTCGTTAGCCTGATCTCATCCACACTTGCTCTGCATCATAACTGATCCAAGTTAAAATAACTCACTGATCCCTTGGTTAAAACTCTAACCAAGAGAATCGCTCTGACATATACACACTGCCATGTGTAAAATAGGTGGCTAGTGGGAAACTACTATATAGCACCAGGAACTCAGCTCACTGCTCTGTGATGACCTAGAGGGGTGGGATGGGGGTGGATGGAGGCTCAAGAAGGAGGAGATAAATATATATACATACAGCTGGCCAACGCAGTGTGAGCAGCAGTGATATAAGCTGCTGAGTCTTACATTCAGCTACACATTGGAATCATCTAGAGAAATTTAAAACACACTGATACATGAATCTCAACCTGAAATTCTAATTTAATTGGTATAGGGCACAGCCTGGATATTGAAAAAAACTTCAAGTTCCCCTGATGATTCTAAGATGCAGCAAAGTTTGAGGTCTGATGTAAGTCACTCCCAGGTCTGGTCCTTAAAAGCATCTGTTTTTGTTTTTATTTTCATACCCTCCTTTGGAGACCTCAGAGACTAGCCAATCCAAACACAGTAAGCTGTCAGCTTGAGAATCTGAGCAATGTGTATCTCTTGATCGGACTTGTAATCTGAACAAGCAGCACATCTCATTCATTCTAAAATTAATCTGCTATCACAGCACTGCCTTCCAACTAATACAGAGAAAAATCATAAAAAGTCAAAACTACTTTTATCATGCCTTAAGGAATTGTCCTCAATGGAGTGGCCAACACAGCCCTGTTTTTTCTTCACCACTGACACAGATCACTGCTTCTTCTAAGCATAGAATTGTCAGCTGACTTTTAGAAGGTATAGTCTATAAAACATGAATTATAAGTACTAAAATCACAGTGAGATATTCACAGCATAAAGAAGCAGGTAGAAATTGCAACCTGCCAAAATAACAGTAAGTTCACGATGCCTTTCTCACACTCATGATAGGATAGTAGTTCTCCACCTGTGTTATGGTATTTAGACGTACCTTTGGAGTTTTTTAAACACACTCATGGTCATGGCATTATAGATATTGCAATGACACATTAATACTGCCCCCACTTCTACAAGGCTTCATTCATGGAGATAAAAATGAGAAGCATCTATCCCCTTAACCAAGTGTTTCTAAATCTTGATCTGGATATTTACCAAATCGGTACCATGCTTTGTCTCCTAGCCATTCAATGAGCTTAGACTGTATTCTTGTTTTATCTTTCACATTCTTCTTTATCATGTTGTTAGGTATTGAACAAACACAAAATACTGGAAGGGTAGATTAATCTCATAAATAGTATTTTTAACAAAAGATGTCATAAAATGTATCTACCATACAATTTCATTTGCATAAAATTCAAGAACAGGTCAATTGGTCTATAACAATAGTAATCAGAACAGTGGTTGCCTATTTGGGGGATAGGTTGTAGATATGACTGAAAAGGGGCATGAAAAATTTTTTCTGGGGTGCCTCTTGAGAAATCTGTATGCAGGCCAGGAAGCAATAGTTAGGTCTGGACATGAAACAACAGACTGGTTCCAAATAGGAAAAGGAGTACATCAAGGCTGTATATTGTCATCCTGCTTATTTAACTTCTATGCAGGGTACATATGAGAAAAGCTGGACTGGAAAAAACACAGCTGGAATCAAGATTGCTGTGAGAAATATCAATAACCTCAGATATGCAGATGACACCACCCTTATGGCAGAAAGTGAAGAGGAACTAAAAAGCCTC
>SJYV01014018.1:327883-338940 GCA_006410875.1 Neotragus pygmaeus | reverse complement strand
TGGGGGCAGGAGGAGAAGGGGACGACCGAGGATGAGATGGCTGGATGGCATCACTGACTCGATGGACGTGAGTCTGAGTGAACTCCGGGAGTTGGTGATGGACAGGGAGGCCTGGTGTGCTGCGATTCATGGGGTCGCAAAGAGTTGGACACGACTGAGTGACTGAACTGAACTGAATGGTAATGTTCTTTTTCTTGATCAAAATGGGTATATTCCTATACACATGTACATCAAGTATCAATTGACATTTAGTGGATTGTTACATTTCACTTAAGATCTATATATTTCACTGTATATAAATGTTATCTTAATTTTTTAAAGGACAGGAAAATTTGAAATAAATAATACAATGAGGATTACATGTTCCTTGAGATCAATGACCTTCATTGGTTGCTCATCATCTTTTTATTTTTATTTTTTTTCTGTTAAATCCTTAGGGCTGATGCCTCCTTGTGGTCCGTAATTGATGTATGTCACCTAGAGTGACAAGCATAATTTACAAGTCACAGTCATTGGTCATAAGGAATCAGAAACAAACTGAGAATAAGTTCATCTTTGATACTATTACCTGCTGTGCATGTGCGCTAAGTCACTTCCATCGTGTCTGACTCTTTGTTACCCCATGGACTGTAGCCCGCCAGGCTCCTCTGTCCATGGGATTCTCTAGGCAAAAATATTGGAGTGGGTTGTCATGCTCTCCTCCAGGGGATCTTCCCAACCCAGGGTCTAACCTGCATATCCTGTGTCTCCTGCATTAGCAGAGGATTCTTTACCTACTGAGCCACCTGGGAAGTCCCACTACCTGCTGTCAGTCAGTCAGTTCAGTCGCTCAGTCGTGTCCAACGCTTTGCGACTCCATGAATCACAGCACACCAGGCCTCCCTGTCCATCACCAACTCCCGGAGTTCACTCAGACTCACGTCCATCAAGTCAGTGATGCCATCCAGCCATCTCATCCTTTATCATCACCTTCTCCTCCTGCCCCCAATCCCTCCCAGCCTCAGTCTTTTCCAATGAGTCAAGTCTTCTCATGAGGTGGCCAAAGTACTGGAGTTTCAGCTTTAGCATCATTCCTTCCAAAGAAATCCCAGGGCTGATCTCCTTAAGAATGGACTGGTTGGATTTCCTTGCAGTCCAAGGGACTCTCAAGAGTCTTCTCCAACACCACAGTTCAAAAAACTACCTGTTGTACCTATATACAAAAATTTGAATACATATGGAAAAAGCAAGACAGAGGAAGATCTACAGAAGGTTGCCTAAAATGACTCTTAATGAAAGCCCTCTACAAAGCTGAAGGCTAAGACCAAATGAAGTTACCATCTATAAGTTACAGTAGAATAGCGCAGAGAAAGCAGGGCCAGCTTTGCTACTTGGAGAGCACAAGATAAGAAACTGATGTTTTCTTACCAAAAAGACTTCCCAGTGCTGGTTGAAGATCACCAGTTGGAGGTTTGTTTGGGAAAAGATATTTTTCTTAGGGTTAGGAAGAGAAAGAAATTCTGTTGTTAAGTTGTGCTATCAGTCATTCACACCTTAGTATAAAATATGTCCATCAATCAACTGATTGCCATTTAACTGCCTTGAATCAGCCTCACTCAATTCACTCACCACCTGTAACACCAAAATAAGGACTAGCTCTGCACTCAGTCCTTCATTATGACTCTTTCTCTAGAATATCCATTTATTTATTCATCTACTGTTAATTGTTCTCTTTACAGATGTATCTCCAACAAATATGTACCTGGCAGGACTTACCTGGCAGTCCAGTAGTAGAGACTGTACCTCCAGTGAAGGAGGCAAGGGTTTGAACCCTAACCAGGGAACTAAGATCCCACATGCACTGTGGCACAGACAAATGAATAAATAAGTAAAATGTCTGATTTGCCAAAAAAAAAAAAAAAAGTACCTGGCACATAGTATGAGCTTAGCAAATATTTGCTGAACAAATAAGTGACTTTCCAAAACATAAGATTTTCAGAGATCTGATGGGAAACTTAATAAAGGGAGATAATAAATACACCCCTAACTGTAATAAAATTCCTAAATATAAGCCATAAGATTATAGATGGGGACAGGGGGCAAGAGAGGAAGTGGGGTGGAAATTTTCTTCAGGAGAGTTGATTAGGAAAAGAAGGCAAGGTCAGAGAGACTTTGCAATCTTTCCTTCAGAGATCTCTTTGCCTCCAGGATCTGGATAAAAAATGATAAACTAAGGAAAAGGGGTCTGTTATTTTCATCTGAAAAAGCAGAAATAGAGGGTCAAATAATTTGACCCCCACAGACTTCCCGTTATTAAGACAGCGCTTCCATTGTAGGGGGCATGGGTTTGGTCTGAGTACTAGGATCTTGTATCCCCTGCAATACCAAATTTGGCCTGACCAAAAATAAATTAATTAAAAAATAATAACAAAATAAAAAATCACTGTGCCTTTAAAAAAAAGACAAGAGATTTTCTAAAAGAATAATAATAATTTGACCCCTAACCCCCCCCCAAAAAAACTGATATGAAAGAGGCAACCAAATTAAAGCATACATTTTACATTTTAAGGTATATTTTGGTCACCAACAAGATTAAAGTGATTCTTCCCAGTTAGGTTGGCAAGAGTAGGTGTTAGGTGTGTGGCAGAAACCAAATGAAGACCCCCTATGGTGGAGAACTAAGTTTCCAGGCTCATCCACACCATGACTGCCAAGCTGGTCTTCTCTGGCTTTGTTTAGAGCCCTCCGGCTTAGTTTAGAACCCTCAGAGATGAATTTAAGTTGGTATCTGAGCCCAAGGATGACAAACCCAGAGCTTGGTTGATGCTCAAGCTAGCTTGGCTGTTGGAAGGTCCATCCCTGCCCATTTTAAATAACACTTGAAGCCACTCCTTTCTCAGACGTAATTTCTCTTTTAATCACTTTCAGATTCTGCAGAATGTTAAAAAGAGCCATCTTTAGCTTGACTTTGAAGTGCGCTATTTGTTTTTGGCTAGCTGCAAATTAGCAGATATTTTAATTGTTGATGTTTGTTATTACGGTTGTGTTCAGTGGTCTGTGCGGTTGCTTGGCTGAGTGAGAGCAAATGCTCTGTGAATAAAACTCTAGTCCTCAAACAGATTTGAGGAGGGGGTACCCCAGCAGCAGTGTGGGTGCTATTCATGACTCAAGTTCCGTTTCAACCACACTTGGGACTGGAAAACCCAAAACACATTTGGCCCTGAGCATTTTTTCCCCCCAATTTTTAATCTTGCGAGCAATTTAAAGGAAATTTAATCCATATGTTTCTTATTCATTTAAATCACAAAAACATTGAGTTTTTAAGAGTTATTTGATGTCCAAATGTCTTTTGAGACTTTTTAATAAACTTTCCAAGTCTTATTGCTTTAAAAACACATACTTATATTTTTTTTCAGGAGTGAGTGGATCCGGTCTCCAAAAGATTTGGATTGAATTTTAAGTCCTGAGCTCGTAAATTATGGCCATGTTAAGATAAGGCCTGTGTCTACACAATACCAAACAGCCCCATAGAAAGCCAAAATCCTAGGTTGTCATCCAGACATTGCACAACTTCTAAAATGCATGGCCAAGCATCAACAAAACATCCGGATGGTTTACTGACTCTTTCCCTCTTGACTCAGATGTTTGCTGTTACAGAGTTAAGGACATGAGTAGCAGCTGTGATCCTGGCACTCTCCAAGGAGTTTATTTGAAAAGGGTCTCTTTATTCATATGCGGACCACAGTGTTCATGGGATGGGGTAGGAATAAGGATAGAACCTGCTTTCCTTTATAAAAAACAGGTTGTGCAGAGTATGTTGCTGAGATTTGGAGGGAGGAGAAAAGAAGCTGTCCAGATGTGCCTGATCATCCCTTCAGGAGAGTGAGGAAAATAGATGAATTTAATAGCAGGCTCACTACATTTTTCTAAGTGGAAGGAATATGTGCTAAAGCAAAACTGATGAGAATTTAATTCTTTATGATCCTTTCTCCTTAAAGGGAGAAAGTGCATGTGTAAAATCCAGGCAATTTCAGGTCTTTCAAGAGATGAAAGGAGTGACAATAGATTAACAACAACTCATTTTTGTATAGACAATTCATGAGATAAGGAGACTAATAATTCAAACAAATGGTACTATTAACAATAACTGACTCATAATAGACCTTTCATGTTCTATGTCTTAATCATTTACAATAGTAACTAAAATATTAACAATAATACCTAACTCACATGACAACTTTGATAAGACACATATGATTCTAAAGATTTTCCAGTGTTTACATTGAGTCCGTCCAAACATATTTGAGGTGGCTCTTGTTGCTGTTTTTTAATAGGAGACCATTTACTTTGTGAACATTGAGAATAGTCAGTAAGATAAACTCTCAACTAATGCAAATAGATCAGGAGTCCTCCCCCAGCGATGATCTTGCATCCAAGGGGATATTTGATACTGTCTTGGACTGCCAGGAAATCAAACCAGTCAATCCTAAAGGAAGTCAACCCTGAATATTCATTGGAAGGACTGATGCTGAAGCTGAAGCTCCCATACTTTGGCCACCTGATGCGAAGAACCAACTCATTGGAAAAGACCCTGATGCTGGGAAAGGTTGAGGGCAGGAAGAGAAGGGGGAGACAGAGGATGAGATGGCTAGTTAGCATCATCAATTCAATGGACATGTGTTTAAGCAAACTCTGGGAGATAGTGGAGGATGAAGGAGCCTGGCACAATGTAGTCCATGGGGTCACATAAAGTCAGATGTGACAACAACAACAACAGAGACAGTTTGTCACAACTTGGGGTAGGGAGGAGCATTATTGGCATCTAGGAAGTAAACACAAGTGATGTTGCTTAACAGCCTACAGTGCATGAAACCAGTCATGGCAACAAGAATTAACCAGTCCAACCTGAAGGAGATTCTAAAGGAGATCAGCCCTGGGATTTCTTTGGAAGGAATGATGCTAAAGCTGAAACTCCAGTACTTTGGCCACCTCATGCGAAGACTTGACTCATTGGAAAAGACTCTGAGGCTGGGAGGGATTGGGGGCAGGAGGAGAAGGGGACAACCAAGGATGAGATGGCTGGATGGCATCACTGACTTGATGGATGTGAGTCTGAGTGAACTCCGGGAGTTGGTGATGGACAGGGAGGCCTGGTGTGCTGCAGTTCATGGGGTTGCAAAGAGTTGGACACAACTGAGCGACTGAACTGAACTGAAATGCTGTTAGTACTCTGAGGCTGGGGAATGCTGAGATAGACAAAAGAACAGGGAAACCTCTGACATTCAAGTTCAGGCTCTTGGTCGCTGATCTAGGCTCTTGGATTGTGATAGGCCAAATTGATTGCAAACCTTCTTAATGGCAGAGCACCATGTGTCACAGAAAGTCACACTGTCCTTGAGCAAGTTCCAAATTTGAAATATCATGAGGATCACCTGGAGCAATGGTTCAACCACAGAGGCTTGGGCCCCATCTTCATAGTTTTTCATTCAGATAATCTAGGCTGGGGCCTGAGTGTCTGCATTTCTAACAAGTGCTGAGGTGAGGTTGATGCCATTGGCCCATGGACCACATCTGCAGAATCACTGCTTTTGAGCATGAGATCTGGTATATGAAGGCATGAGGACTTCCTAATACTGAAGCCCAGGACTGGAGAAAGAACATGAGAGTTCTGCCCTTGTGAAACTTAAAGCACAGGATCTGCCTTCATGGTCCAGGGGTTGGGAGTCTGCCTACCAATGCAGGGAATGAGGATTCAATCGCTGGTCTGGAAGGATCGCACATGCTCCGAGGCCACTGAGACCCTGCGCCACAACTGCTGAGCCCGTGTGCCCAGAGCCTGTGCTCCACAGCATGAGATGCCACTGCAATAAGAAGCCCACTCACTGCAACTAGAGAAAGCCTGCAGGTAGCAAGGAAAACCCAGTACAGCCAAAAATAAATAAATAAATAATTTAAAAGACAACACAACTACAACATAAAAAACAACCTTAAAGCACTAAGAAGCGCCAGTATCAGTTCAGTGGCTCAGTCGTGTCTGACCATAGAGCCGCTAGAACTTACACAGGACTGGGGAAACAGACTCCTGGAGGGCACAAACAGAACCTTGTGTGCATCAGGACCCAGGAGAAAGGAGCAGTGACCCCACAAGAGACCGACCCAGGCTTGCCCCTGAGTGTCCCGAAGTCTCTGCTGGAGGCATGGGTTGGTGGTGGCCTGCTGCAGGGCTGAGGGCACTGAGTGTAGCAGTGCCTGTATGGAAACTTTTGAAGGAGATCACCATTATCTTCATTATCTCCACCATACCTTGGCCTCTGGTCAAATAACAGGGAGGGAACACAGCCCCACCGTAAAGAGAAAATTGGATTAAAGATTTACTGAGCATGGCCCCACCCATCAGAACAAAACCCAGATTCCCCCTCAGTCTCTCCCATCAAGAAGCTCCCATAAGCCACTTATCCTCTCCATCAGAAGGCAGACAGACTGAAAACCACAATCACAGAAAACTAAGCATTCAGTTCAGTTCAGTTCAGTTCAGTCGCTCAGTCATGTCCGACTCTTTGCGATCCCATGAATCGCAGCACGCCAGGCCTCCCGGTCCATCACCAATTCTCCCGGAGTTCACTCAGACTCATGTATATCAAGTCAGTGATACCATTCAGCCATCTCATCCTCGGTCGTCCCCTTCTCCTCCTGCCCCCAATCCTTCCCAGCATCAGAGTCTTTTCCAATGAGTCAACTCTTCGCATGAGGTAGCCAAAGTACTGAAGTTTCAGCTTTAGCATCAGTCCTTCCAATGAACACCGAGGACTGATCTCCTTTAGAATGGACTCGATGGATATCCTTGCAGTCCAAGGGACTCTCAAGAGTCTTCTCCAACACCACAGTTCAAAAGCATCAATTCTTCGGTTCTCACATCCATACATTACCACAGGAAAAACCATAGCCTTGACTAGACAGACCTTTATTGGCAAAATAATGTCCCTGCTTTTGAATATGCTATCTAGACTGGTCATAACTTTCCTTCCAAGGAGTAAGCGTCTTTTAATTTCATGGCTGCAGTCACCATCTGCAGTGATTTTGGAGCCCCCCAAAATAAAGTCTGACACTGTTTCCACTGTTGCCCCATCTATTTCCCATAAAGTGAAGGGACCAGATGCCATGATCTTCGTTTTATGAATGTCGAGCTTTAAGTCAACTTTTTGACTCTCCTCTTTTACTTTCATCAAGAGGCTTTTTAGTTCCTCTTCACTTTCTGCCATAAGGGTGGTGTCATCTGCATACTGAAGTTATTCATATTTTCCCCAGCAATCTTGATTCCAGCTTGTGCTTCTTCCAGCCCAGCGTTTCTCATGATGTACTCTGCATATAAGTTAAATAAGCAGGCTGACAATATATAGCCTTGATGTACTCCTTTTCCTATTTGGAACCAGTCTGTTGTTCCATGTCCAGTTCTAACTGTTGCTTCCTGACCTGCATATAGGTTTATCGAGAGGTAGATCAGGTTGCCTGGTATTCTGAGCATAGTAGATACGTATTCTTTGCAGATACTTCATTCTGCCCTAAAAGAGGTAAGGAAGTTAGCTAAGCAATGCACACACAAGTCTGGCTCCCAAATTTCCCTGTAGAAATTGTTGTCTGGAGGAGAGGAGCTTATGAAGAAGTAGGCGAGGGAATGGGCCAATAGATCCACCATGTGAAGTGAAATGTCAGTGCTGGCTGAGAACCATCCCACAAACAAGTCTGGCCTCTCGTCAGCAATCAGAAATGCCCTTCCTGACCACAGGACCCAAAGGAATCTCCATCACAGACCCTAAGCCAATCTCTAGCAACTCAACCAGCATTGTCTTCTTCATTAACTGAAATTATGTGTTTGATATTTTATTACCTTTCCCCTCCCATACCCCATAGACTATAAGATTCATGGTTTGTGACTTTGTATTTTTTAGTTATTATGGCATTTCCAGAACCTAGAAGAATGCCTGACAGACAGTAAGCATTCTATAAACATTTGTTAAGTGAGTGAATCTTGCAACAATTGAGGCAAATGGATGGTACCTCCTTTGCACAATAAGCTCCTCCCTTCCATGCCTCCTCTCTCTCCTGCCTGCCTGTCAGCTCGCTTCACTTCCTTGCCCATCATTGTTTTCTTCCCTTTCTCCCCACAGGTTCCACTGAGAAGTCATAAAACTATAAACATTGAGTACATCAGATAGACTTAACACGCTCAGGGCACCACTTTGGACATTTCTTTGAAAATCGCCCATTTCTGGGAAACACCATAAAATCATCCTGAAAAGAAGGAAACTCTATACAATAACCTGGGGGTCACCGAGAAGTGATAATGATCATAGCAACAATAATAACAACAGCAAAAATATCAGAAACAGTGACAGCAGTAGTACCTAACACTTACTGCCTCACATATCAACTGGTCCCCATAACAACCCATTGGGCCAAATATAATTCTTTTCCTCGTTCCCTAAAGGATGAAATTGAGGCTCAGAGAGGTTTTGGCATTCTCCTAAGGATAAGACATTAGTACACAGAAAAATTGGGTCTTGAACTCAGGCATCTGATTCCAGAGTCTGTGTTCTTCGTGAAAATAGGAGATCAATAAATAGTTGCTGATTGATTGATTGAAGCAGAATTCCAGAACGAGGATTGTAACCATCTGTCCTCATCTGTCATTAGGTTGCCATGTGAAATGAAGATTATTTCTCTGTCAAGAGCCAGTCCTCATCACTGATCTTTCAGAAAAACTCCCATCTAACCTGTCACATTGATGTTATTTTTGCCACTCAAAGTTTACCAAGTAACAAAGAAGTACTGGATTCCAATTATAATGCCAAAAAAGAAACCATCTCCGTGGAATACTGTGTCTTCCACAGCTTTCCGATGCCTAGATGAAACTTCCAATGGAAGAGAAAGACAACTAAATTCAGAGGTATCAATGCCTTTGTTCATGTAGCTTCCCAAGGAACTGGAAAGCAACAGGACAATCTGATTTCAAAAGTTAACTTTGATTCTCGCCTTTTGATTTAGATTTCCCAGAAGCTCTATGACCCTCGGACTTTGGCCCAGGGATAGGCAAGATTGACCTTCAGGTAAAATGCATTAACAATAAGCCCCTGAGAGTGTTACTTTAGTGATTCCAAGCTTGTCTTTATCAGATATTTGGACTGATATGGTTTGAATGAAGAACATATTCATCTTTAAAATGTAAACATTCCTGGAAGGATCAGCAACCTAGCCCTTGTCCACTTCCTGGTCATCTCTTCTCCATAGATCTCTCCTGGACCCATGACTTTTCTGCCTCCACCCATGGATTCTCACTGTTGTTGGTTATTCACTTGCTTCTTTTCTTTCTTTCATAACAACCTTTCTCATAACATTTTCTGTTTAGTCCCACCAAAAAGGGCGATCTTGTTAGTCATAGTTTCTGTAACTTGTTTTATAAACATTAGCTGTATTGCTGGAATATGCTTGAATGTTTTGCCCTCTCTAATCTATTTTGTTTTCCCATCACTCTTCTACAAGCTGCTCTGGATGATCTCATTCATTCTTATTGTTTTAATGTTTGGTGAGTTTCTGAGAGTCCCAGATCCCTATCTGCAGCACAGATCTCTGTGGTAAGCTGCAGACACCCAACACATGCCAACTGGTGTCTCAAAAGCACCACAAATACATGGTTGCATCACATTCTGCCCAACCTTCTCTCTTGTGCTACTCCTCCTCAGTTCTCCAAATCAGCTGATGAAGCCTATATTTACCAATCATTTGAGCCAAAATCTGAGGATTCAATTTCAACATCTAATCAGGCACTGCATGCTAATGATTTTTCCTCCATATCTCTCAAGCATCCTCCTCTTCTCCATTCTTTTCGCCATCACCTTAGAGGAGACTATCATCATCTCTTCCCTGGACCTCTACAGTTCTTTCCTAACTGATCAGACCCCAGTTCTGTCTTTCTGCCTCAAACTCACCCTCAAAATGATCATCAGAGAATTTTACCTAAGTCTTACCTAGATCTTTGTTTAAATGCATTCAATTGATTATTTTAACAGAACATACTCCAGACTTCTTAACGTGGGATGCAACCCTCCATGATCACACATCTTCAGAATGCACCACCTCTTGCTTGGGTTGCCCCATCTCTCATGCTCCAGCAATACCAAACTTCTCGGAGTTCTCTGGATCATCTACAATATTCATACCTCAGCACCTTTGTTCATTCTCTTTTCTTTATCAAGAATATCTCCCCCCCCCCACCTCCTTGGTCAGCTCCACAACTTTTGAAATCAAGTTCAGAATCTCCTCTTTCTAGAAGCCTTCTTTATGTATCAGCCTGTTTGTGAGGTTAAATCACCCTCCTCCTTCTCCCAGTATGTTCTACACTTTTCTTAATCTATGCATTCATCACATGATGTTATCATTTTCTATTACTGCATGAGATAATGAGTTTCTTCAATGAAGGAAATGTGCATATATTTTTATATCCCCAGGCCTAGTTTCCAAAGCAAACCATTCAATATCACAGTTATCCAAGTCTATGCCCCAACCAGTAATGCTGAAGAAGCTGAAGTTGAATGGTTTTATGAAGACCTACAAGACCTTTTAGAACTAACACCCAAAAAAAGATGTCCTTTTCATTATAGGGGACTGGAATGCTAAAGTAGGAAGTCAAGAAACACCTGGAGTAACTGGAAAATTTGGCCTTGGAATGCAGAATGAAGCAGGGCAAAGACTAATAGAGTTTTGCCAAGAAAATGCACTGGCCATAGCAAACACCCTCTTGCAACAACACAAGAGGAGACTCTACACATGGACATCACCAGATGGTCAACACCGAAATCATATTGATTATATTCTATGCAGCCAAAGATGGAGAAGCTCTATATAGTCAACAAAAACAAAACCAAGAGCTGACTGTGGTTCAGATCATGAACACCTTATTACCAAATTCAGATTTAAATTGAAGAAAGTAGGGAAAACTGCTAGACCATTCAGATATAACCTAAAGCAAATCCCTTATGATTATACAGTGGAAGTGAGAAATAGATTTAAGGGCCTAGATCTGA
>SJYV01014018.1:291531-324122 GCA_006410875.1 Neotragus pygmaeus | reverse complement strand
GAGATCAGCCCTGGGATTTCTTTGGAAGGAATGATGCTAAAGCTGAAACTCCAGTCTTTTGGCCACCTCATGAGAAGACTTGACTCATTGGAAAAGACTCTGATGCTGGGACGGATTGGGGGCAAGAGGAGAAAGGGATGGCAGAGGATAAGGTGGCTGGATGGCATCACGGACTCTATGGATGCGAGTCTGAGTGAACCCCAAGAGATGGTGATAAACAGGGAGGCCTGGCGTGCTGCGATTCATGGAGTCACAAAGAGTCAGACACAACTGAGCAACTGAACTGAAGGGTTCAATGAGAAATTTATATACTGTATGATATACACAGCCCCTAGCACATGGTAAAGATTAGATATTCAATGTTCAATAATGGGGTATTATTATAATTACAATAAACATTCTGAACTGAACGTAGGATGAATATATTTTAAGTGGTAATGTCTTTCATGAATGACAAAGATCATACTATTTTCCACACCCACTGGGAACCTCTGTCATGTGCTAACAGGCCACCATGAGTCTATGCAAACTTTGAATCTCTGACCACCCAGGAAGAAATCGCACTGAAAATTAGGTTCATTAAGGCTTCTGATCCCATATGTCCTCCCCAAAGAGGCCTCCCACTTCCCACATCCAAAATTGCAAACCCTGTCATTCACTTTCCCTTGTGAGCTTTGTTTTCTTTGTTGCATTTTTCACCACCTGAAATAATTTTCTATTTTAAATTGTTAACTTTTTATTATCTTCCTCCCCAGCAGGAATGTCTAGAAAAACGATGGCTTTGTCACATTCTCTGCTGTTCTCCCTAATCCATAATAATCAGGGCCTGACATACAACAGGTATTCAGAATATTTCTTGAGTAAATGAGTATATCAAAATCCATTAAACTTTTTGGTTCAAGATTATTTACATCTTTAAGAAGCACTGAATATATCAATACTTATGGGGATTATACCTATGTATATCATAATAAATTTTTAACAGAAAAAAAATTAAAATGTAATCTCAATGACACTCAGTAATTTGAGAGAATTAGAAGATGTGGCTCCCATGAGGGAGAATAACTGGAAGAAGCAGGGGGAAAAAGACAAAACTTTAGTAGGGAAGGAACATTCTCTCTCAGAGAGATGTCACTGAAGACAAAGGCTTTGTAGGGGAAAATGTCTCAAAATTGAAAAGTTCAGTGGAAGATTTGAGAAAATGGAGAGTTACTCCTGAAATCAAAATTCATGTTTGGAAAGACCACTTGGAAGAAATATCTTACAAATCCGTACAAAGACAAATGCTAAAATGCATAAGAGAATTTTGAAACGGAGATTCAAGAATGAAACGGGGAGAGATCTAGATGATGGATCAGGGGGTCTTCATAGTAATTAGCAAGAGACCCAAAAGAACAACTGAAGATGGATGGGAGAAAGGTAATAATCAAATAACTGAAGAAAAGTGTGAAGTGGATCATGTGTCTGGTCTAGTCTTCAGCTGGAAAGAGTTCAGGGAGCCTCAGGCAGAACTAAGGGAAAAAGACACACACTCAATGTGTCTCGTGAAATTCCCAAACTTCAAAGATATAGAGAGATCCTTGCAAGTTTTCAAAAAGAAAACAAGATTTTTAAACCATTTTTACTTATAGCCTTCAGGCTCAAGCAGCTTCAGGGAGCAAATGTTAAACATTTAACTAGCTGTCTCCTGCGGAGAAGGCAATGGCACCCCACTCCAGTACTCTTGCCTGGGAAATCCCATGGATGGAGGAGCCTGGTAAGCTGCAGTCCATGGGGTCGCTAAGAGGGGACACGACTGAGCAACTTCACTTTCACTTTTCACTTTCATACATTGTAGAAGGAAATGGCAACCCACTCCAGTGTTCTTGCCTGGAGAATTCCAGAGACCAAGGAGCTTGGTGACTTGCCATCCATGGGGTCGTACAGAGTCGGACACGACTGAAGTGACTTAGCAGCAGCAGCAGCAGCAGCTGTCTCCTAAGCTGGCTGAGAATAGGACTAAAGGATCAGATAGAGAAGACTTGGAAAGCAAAAGGGGGCGGTGCAAGAAGAGTCGTTGGCAGGAGAATTTATCTGCTCTTAAAGTAGCGCAGTGAAATTATTTGGGGGACTTTTCTAAGATGGTGTATGTGTACCCTTGATGTCAGGTCTCCCCATTTGAAAAGTATTGCTTGGTGAACCTCAATTACTGATGGGAACATTTTCATCGATGCAGATCTTCATTCATTTATTCACTCGACTTGTGTTCATTGAGTCAGGGCTCCATCCCAGGCACTGGGGCCTGACTCCGGCATGGAGCTGTGAACAAGCCAGAGAAATCTCTACATTTAAGGAGATATTCCAGTGGAAGTGACAGATCAGCAAGTGAATGCATTAGCAGACAAGATAACTGAAGACTGAAATCAATATTATCTAGGAAATAAGCAGAGTGACGTGAAGGAGAGAATGAAGGGCTACTGACATGGGCTAGGACGATCAGGGAAGGAGGTAACATTAACCAGAGTTCTGAAGGACAGGCCGTGAATCAGCCAAGGAAAGAGCAAGGGTCACAGGTATCCAGGCAGATGGAACAGCAAAGGGAAAAGCCAGAAACAAGGAAGGTTCTGGTGTGTTTAAGAGCAGAAGGAAGATTTTTGAGGTTAGGGTAATTAGAGAGCCAGGGGGCAGGAGGTGAAGACTGAGAGGACAGGGACAAGATGGCCTCGTGGGTGAGACAGATCCAGATCCAGGCTGCAGAGGGTCAGCTACTTGTGAGCCCAAGACCCTCGCGGCTGGCAGAAGGGGTGTCTGTCCTGAGCTGACTCCATCCTGAATCCAGGACTGAGGTCCGGAGGGGGAAAGCCAGCAGTGAAGGTGGAGCCCGCCAGCGGCGGCTGTCACACCTGGGGAAGCTGTCATCACGGAGCATTAGCATAAGAAAGGGAGGCCTTCTGTGTTTGGGCTTGTCACCCTGCGGTGACAGGGTGCACAAATGTGGGCTGGCACCAGGAACTGTGCGCTGACAATGTTGGGCACCACAGCCGTCACTCTGCTGGGGCGGGCCCGCCCCCCTACCCACGCTGCCANACTGAAGACTGAAATCAATATTATCTAGGAAATAAGCAGAGTGACGTGAAGGAGAGAATGAAGGGCTACTGACATGGGCTAGGACGATCAGGGAAGGAGGTAACATTAACCAGAGTTCTGAAGGACAGGCCGTGAATCAGCCAAGGAAAGAGCAAGGGTCACAGGTATCCAGGCAGATGGAACAGCAAAGGGAAAAGCCAGAAACAAGGAAGGTTCTGGTGTGTTTAAGAGCAGAAGGAAGATTTTTGAGGTTAGGGTAATTAGAGAGCCAGGGGGCAGGAGGTGAAGACTGAGAGGACAGGGACAAGATGGCCTCGTGGGTGAGACAGATCCAGATCCAGGCTGCAGAGGGTCAGCTACTTGTGAGCCCAAGACCCTCGCGGCTGGCAGAAGGGGTGTCTGTCCTGAGCTGACTCCATCCTGAATCCAGGACTGAGGTCCGGAGGGGGAAAGCCAGCAGTGAAGGTGGAGCCCGCCAGCGGCGGCTGTCACACCTGGGGAAGCTGTCATCACGGAGCATTAGCATAAGAAAGGGAGGCCTTCTGTGTTTGGGCTTGTCACCCTGCGGTGACAGGGTGCACAAATGTGGGCTGGCACCAGGAACTGTGCGCTGACAATGTTGGGCACCACAGCCGTCACTCTGCTGGGGCGGGCCCGCCCCCCTACCCACGCTGCCATTACAAACGGCAGCCACTGCCACCGCTCTTATTTCCACACAATGTGTCAGCTGCCACTTGGCAGGTCTTCTCTGAGAGACGTGGGCGGAGCACACCTGCTCACTGGGCCAGAAGAGGCTGGTGGAGCCTCCCACCTCCTCTCCACTCCAGAGCTGGGGGCCCCCCTGCCCACGCCCCCCGGGGGCCCAGCCCACTGTGCTGTGGGCTTAAGACCAGTGCAGGGAGGAAGTGCCTTGACTTTACCTCTCCCACCCTGGTTTTCCTGCTGAGACTGAAACACACAGGCAAATAAACACCAAGTTCCATGGGACCAACCATGA
Source organism: Neotragus pygmaeus (assembly GCA_006410875.1). NCBI lineage: Eukaryota > Metazoa > Chordata > Mammalia > Artiodactyla > Bovidae > Neotragus > Neotragus pygmaeus. The sequence goes on along the minus strand of SJYV01014018.1, from coordinate 320,059 downwards.
TCCCAGAAATGACTTTGTTTAGAGAAGAAACTTTTCAATGACTCAAGAAATCAGGTTATGTTTTTGTTCTGTTTTGTTAATGTCGAGATCTCCCTTGAGCATCTGGTCAACATCCTCTTATAAACAGCAACAACAAAAAACTAAACAATGATGTCCAACACACTGAGAAGCTGGAAAAGCATAGAACAGAATAAAGATGAATGGAGAAAACCAATATTTACTGATCGTTTGCTATAACCAATAGCAAGAGTAGCAAACAGACTACTGCGGTAATATTGCTAGTGCTCACTAACATAATATTTATAGGCTGCTTACAACATGCAAAGGACTTTGTGTTATCTCTTTGAGCCTCACAAAACCCTAAGAGGGGAAACACAGGCCCAGGTTAGGTAAGAAACTTACTCAAAATCACGGTGAGTGAACAGCCAAGCAGGGCTATAATTCAATTCATCTTCCTTCATTGCTTTGCTCTTTCAATCCTCAGGATGACCTGGTGAGCTAGGAGCTAATGATGAAGAAATGGAGATCAAGTGAGGTTAAGTGGCTGGTGCCAGGAATCAAACCAGACCTCGCTCTTTCACTTTTCCTGGCAGCCTCTTGATTCTTGACATTTTACCAGTTGCTTAAGGCACCAGCTCCCCTGTGGCCAGTTTCTCACTTGGATCTTTGATTTTGTGCACTTTTTTCAGATGTTTGACAATAAGCAAGCTTCAGCTTGGGATTGAAACAAGGAGGGCCAGTGCAGGCAAGAACTGGAGCTCCAGCTGAAGCTGCCTGGCATTCATCCATGCTACAGACCACCTCATTTTGAAATCAACCCTGAATATTCATTGGAAGGACTGATGCTGAAGCTGAAGCTCCAATACTCTGGCCACCTGAGGCAAAGAGTCGACTCATTGGAAAAGCTCCTGATGCTTGAAAAGATTGAAGGCAGGAGGAGACAATGGTGACAGAGAACAAGATGGTTGGATGGCATCACTGACTCGATGGACATGAGTTTGAGCAAACTCCGGGAGATAGTGAAGGACAGGGAAGCCTGGTGTGCTGCAGTCCATGGGGTCGCAAAGAGTTGAACATGACTGAGCGACTGAACAACAAAAACACATTCCTCTTGTGTGTAAGATGAGGGCGTTGAGGTATGAAGAGGAAACACACAATTTTGAGCTTGCAAAATTCACCCAGGGCTGGCAGGCCCACTGGGACCAGTCAATGCAACCCCTCATTTTACAGCTGAGGAAACAGGACCCCAAGGTTAAGTAACTGCCCTAAAGTCATATAACCCATTAGCAGCAGAACCCAGATGGGAATCCCCAGACCCCAGTTTGGGCTTGAAGGAGCAAGCAGAGTGGAAAAATAGATGCAGATGCCTTTGTGTGCCTCTGGGATCTGGGGCCTGGGTGATGTCCATGGAAACCACCCCTTTTAAGGCACTACCCTAAGCCTGCTTCCTGCCTGCTGTGTCTGGCTGCAGCATCGCACCCAGCACCAGCATTTTAGGGTATTCCTTGAAGAGTTCCTGCTGGGCATGTGTCCCAGAAGCTCATAGATTGAACACAGCTGTGATGGGCAGAATCAATGAAGGTAGCTTCCAGAACACCTATTCCTGAAAGCTTTAGGGTTCTTAGCAGATCTTCAACAGTCAACAGCAATGAATATCTGTTTGAGGCAGGAAGGGAGCTGGACAAAACCTTTAAAAGAAGGACAGTCACTGAGGACACAACCTAAACTGGTCAGAACCAACTATGTCCAAGTTGCTGAAGGATTTGACTTCCAGTGGACCTTGAACTTGAACCTCGTTATCTGCTCATTGTAATACATTAGCTAAATGACACACTCACGGGCGCCATGACAGTTCTGAAGTCAACCAAAAAAGGCCAAAAAGTGGGCAGTGGCCCAATTCCTGGAGACCTTCTCCCTTTCTCCAAAATAGTTAAAATAGTCCTCCATTAGCCTACGGAATTAACCTATGAATTTGCCCAGCCCATAAGTAATCACCCCATATTTGGGGGCCTCTTGCATTCTGAGATGCCCACACTGTCTGTGGGGATGGCTTCTCCCAAGACTGTCCTTCCTTTTGAGATGGACCAACCTGCCTATGAAATGTGTATCTCTCTAAATAAACTCTGCTTTCACTTGACTATGGCTCACTCTTGGATTCTTTCTGGCATGAAGCCAAGGATCCTCACTTGGTGACCCATTTTAGACACTCACTCAAGACCTAGGACATGGCCCTCTTCTATCACCCCATTTTTTTGTTCCTATAACATGTTGACAGTTTCCTCTATGCCTTACAACCCAGTGTACAATGATTTTCCCTAAAAGAATGGGGAATATATGAGCAAATAAAGCTGTAATGTATGAGTTTAATGTGTTTTTTCCTTTCTTTTTGGTATTATAAGACTTTTCAGAGGCTTCAATACAGTAGCCTTAGCATACTTAAAAGGCGAGAGGGTGTGCAGTCTCTCCAAAACTGTTTGTACCACAGTTTTTTACTTTTTTTCTTCCAAATTCCATTCAGGGCTGTTCTGAGGACCAGCTTTAGGGTATCCTGGACCGGACCAAGAGGAAAGGTTATGAGCAGGTGGAAATTCAGGGGCCAGTCTTGTAGGAGAGACATTCTTAACCAAGATACACAAGTACTCAGGTTTATGGTAACGCGGCTTGCCTGGTGGCTCAGATGGTAAAGAGTCTGTCTGCAGTGCGGGAGACCCAGGTTCTATCTGTGGGTCGGGAAGATCCCCTGGAGAAGGACATGGCAACCCACTCCAGTATTCTTGCCTGGAGAATCCCACGGACAGAGGAGTCTGTCAGGCTACAGTCCATGGGGTCACAGAGTCGGATACGACTGAGTGACTTCACTTTCTTTCAAGGAAGACAGAGCTTTCTGCAAAGGTACCCCTTCTCTTCCCCCCAAACATTCTTTCCCTTCATACTTCCTTTCTTTCTGAATGGATGGATCCCAATGCTATGCAGGTATGTGTTGATATTTTTGTTTAGTCACTAAGTCATGTCCAATTCTTTTGAAACCCATGGACTGTAGCCCACCAGGCCCCTCCATCTATGGGATTTCCCAGGCAAGAATACTGGAGTGGGTTGTCATGTCCTTCTCCAGGGGATCTTCCCAGCCCAGGGATCATATCGGCATCTCCTGCATTGCAGGCAGGTTCTTTACTACTGAACCACCTGGGAAGCCCCCAGAAGGTGTGGCTGAAATCAAAACTGGAACCTCTAAGGTCACTGCATGAGTCTTGACCTGTAAGTGTTCAGTGCCATAAGCCATGTTTCCTTAAGCTAAGAGAAACTGCAAGTGCAGAGAACTACACTGATCACACTGTATAAAAGTGCACAGCTCTCTGGTTGTGTAATGGTACTTCTCTCAGCATGAAGCAACTCAGTATGACATCAGGAAGTAAGCCCACATTCTGACTCCCATCCTCATCTCCACAAATCAAGGTGTCATTAAGGAAGAGATCTGCCGCTAAACACCAATATGCTGTGATTTAAACTCTCTCCTGCCTCAGGTTCCCTGAAACATAAAATCATAGTCCCTCTACTGTAAAGTTTGCCAAGAGGATCAAGACATCAAGCACAAAATGATGGACACAACCGTGTTGTCCATAGAGAGAAGCAACTTGGAACAAAAAGGGAAAAAAAGAGGGAAAGAAGGAGAGAAGATAAATTCAGCCTTGCATTGTAGCTTTTCCTGAACCTGTTTTCTTTTTCTTCTGAGCAGGAAGGTCTCAAGGGCAAGGACTGTCTTATTCATTGCTGAATTCCCACTGTGCCCACCTCGTGTCTAGCACACAGCAGGCACTCAATAAATATTTGTTTAATGATGGAGCTGAGAAGCAAATGAAGACAATTAATGCAGAAAGCTCTGTTGCATCCAGTGGTTGATGTGGCAGTAGGAAGGAGAATGGAATGAAGGCAAAGCACATGTCCAACTCAGTAACTCCTACTAATTGGAGTTACCTGGCTATGTTGGTATGCAGTAAAATAAGACTTCAAAAGATTGTACTTGGTTACTCAGAGCACACAGCTATACAAGCAAAGCTAAAAATCATGCCTTCACGTCTATCTAGGACTTATTCTCAGATGAGATCCTGCTTTCTCTAAGACAGTTCTGCAACAGACACCAAGACCCTTTTCCAGAAGGCTCTGTTCTGGTCTGGTCACAATTGGGTTAAAGCACTGAAATCATCTATTCCTCAGTATTGATTCTCATTGAATGGACGCTGAAAGTGGGCTTACTACCATAAAACCTTGATGGAGAGCTACTACAGTGAGCTGGTCATTCTCCCTTTGCTTCTCCAAACCCATTCTTTGCCCTCTCCCATCCTTCTTTAAGCTCTCCCCAACCAGCCCATCTGAGAATGCTGTCCTTACCCTATTAGACCCCCAACTATTTGCAATGGGGGCTTCCCTGGTGGCTCAGAGGTTAAAGTGTCTGCCTGAAATGCGGGAGACCTGGTTCAATTCCTAGGTTGGGAAGATCCCCTGGGAAAGGAAATGGCAACCCACTCCAGTATTCTTGCCTGGAGAATCCTATGGACGTAGGAGCCTAGTGGGCTGCAGTCAACAGGCTCGCAGAGTCAGACATGATTGAGTAACTTAACTTTTCAACTTTCAACTTATTTGCAATGGGACCACCAGAGTAGTAGCTTTTCTTTTTCCACTCATATTTGCACAGTCCATATAAGTGAGATTATTTGGGGGCCTTCCCTCTGAGCTCAGCTGGTAAGGAATCCACTTGCAATGAAGGAGACCCCAGTTCGATTCCTGGGTTAGGAAGATCCCCTGGAGAAGGGATAGGCTACCCACTCCAGTAATCTTTGGCTTCCCTGTGGTTCAGACAGTAAAGAATCTGCCTGCAGTGTGGGAGAACTGGGTTCAATCCCTGGATTGGGAAGATTCCCCTGGAGGAGGGCATGGCAACCCATGCCAATATTCTTGCCTGGAGAATCCCCATGGACAAAGGAGCCTGGTAGTTACTTTTAGTTCCTTTATTTTCCTACTAGAAAGTAGAATTTTATACACTAACTCTATTCCCTTTATCCACTAACTTTGGCCACCTTCTCACTCCAGTTATCATTACCCGAGGTCCCAACTGCTAATTTCTTTCTTTCTTTTTTTTTTTTTAAAGAAAGTTCTTTTTCAAAAGTTATTACTTATTTATTACCATGCTGCATCTTTGTTGCTGTGAGTGGGCTTTCTCTACTTGTGGCATGCGGAAGTTACACTTTGTTGTGGTGCATGAGCTTCTCATCGTGCCAACTTCTCTTCTTGGGGCCCATAGGCTCGAGGGCACATAGGCTCAGTAGTTGCAGCACACGTGTTTGTTGCTGTGCAGCATGTGGGATCCTCCTGGACCAGGGATCGAACTTGTGTCCCATGCGGTGGCAGGTGGATTCTTAACCACCGGACCACTACACTAGCAAAGTTCCCCAACTGCTAATTTACTGAGACTTTGATGCTGCATTTAACTGGCTAAAACCACTGTCCAATCCTTATGTTTCCAATGCTGTGTTTTCCCCAGAGGTTTGGTGTTCTTTGGAAATGACATCTTTACTATGGATCTTACTAATCATCAACATAATAAATTTCTCCTTAGATTTTTTTCTGTGACGTTCAGTAAAGTATTAAAATATTTTCCCAAGGTATTGCACGTTGTATTCCTAAGTTGTTTGTAGTTTTTGTTTGCTGATAAAAATACTATGCATTTTATATTACATTTTCTAATTAAGACATAATGAAGTTTTAAAATTTTTATACATTGCTTTTATATGCAGCAACATTGCTAATCTTTCTTATTAGTAGTAATAAGTATAAGTAGATTATCTCAGTGTCATGTGAGTGATCATATTCCTTTAAAATAATGACTTTTTGTCTTCTTTTTTAATCCTTATACTTTTATTTCTTAATATTATTTTATTACACTGGTTGAAGCTTCCAAGATGTTGTTGGGCAATGTGACAAGAATGGGTACCCATATATTTCTCATAACCTTAAAGAAAATAGTTTTATACTAGCTATATTGATTATGATGTTTGTTCTCATTTTTAAGAAGGTATTCTATTTTATCTTACCACAAAAGAAAAGGTGAATAACTTTATAAAATTTTATTTCTACATTTATTTGTATTAAAATATTATTTTGTGTGTTACAGTATGTTAATCTGGTGAGTTAGATTAAGAGACTCAAATTCAACATCCTTCTATACTGTAATATGTCACATTAATTTACATTGATCACAGAACAGATGATACAATACTTGAAGAAACAGTGAAAATGGTGAATAATTAGAATTAATCTCCAAGTACCTCCACTATTGTATTTTCAGTTTTAGGCAAAAGAATAGGTGCTTGACATATCTTTGTTGAACAAATGAATGAACACACGAGTTAAAAGAATACTTAAATGCAGAATGGATCAGTTCAGTTCAGTTCAGTTCAGTCGCTCAGTCATGTCTGACTCTTTGTGATCCTATGAATCGCAACATGCCAGGCCTCCCTCTCCATCACCAACTCCCGGAGTTCACTCAGACTCGTGTCCATCAAGTCAGTGATGCCATCCAGCCATCTCATCCTCTGTCATCCCCTTCTCCTCCTGCCCCCAATCCCTCCCAGCATCAAAGTCTTTTCCAGTGAGTCAACTTTTCGCATGAGGTGGCCTGGAGTTTCAGCTTTAGCATCATTCCTTCCAAAGAAATCCCAGGGATAAGGACTTTCCTGGTGGTCCAGCGATTAAGAATCTGCCTGTCAATATAGGCGACACGAATTTGATCCCTGGTCCAGGAAGATCCCACATGCTGTACGTGCCATAAGAACCATGCACCACAACTACTGAGCCTGCGTTGTGCAACTACAGAAACCACGAGCCCCAGAGCCTGTGCTCTGCAACGAGGAAGCCACTGCCTTGAGAAGTCCATGCACCATAATTAGATGGCAGCCCCCTCTCGCTGCAACTAGAGAAAGTCCATGCACAGCAACAAAGACCCACCGTAGACAAAAATAAACAAATAGATTTATTTTAAAAATAAAACAGTTGAAATAAACAGAAGATAGAAATGTAAATTACTGCACCTAAGTCTGTCAGTTGTGAGCGGACAGAACAGGAAAGCACAGCTAAGAAAAATGTGAGTAAAACTGCTAAGGAACTTAAGTTGATGGTAACAAGCTGGCTGTGAGACCATCCCATGATTACATGATGAAGGAGCTGAACAACCTTCAAACCTGGGCTTCATCGACATATTCTGCAACTGAGTGACTGTTTACTCCTTTGCTATTAGTACCTGTGCCAGCCATAGGACTCCAGAACATTCCATTTATATTTCAAAATAGCTGTTGCTAACACTCAGCATCAGTTTGAGGTAGATGAAGTGTCTGGAACCATGAAGGAACTGTCACTGTTTTGCAGGGAGTTCATAAGACTTGGCATCTTTAGTAGCGTTATTGAAATAATTAGGACCATCAAGCAGGAGAGGAATCAGATACTGTTACAGAAATCCAAAGGGTCAATAAGAATACTTAACAGGGAAATTGGATTTGTTTAACATAATGAAAACCTCTTAGATAAGTGAAGTGTTTTGTAATGAACTGAACCACCTTACATGGTGTTGAGTTTCCCTGTATTAGATGTGCATTCTTCATCGCTGGGCTTCCATTTATCCAAGAGGTATGCATGCTAAATGGCTTCAGTTGTGACCAACTCTTTGCAACCCTATAGATTGTAGTTCAGGGATGTGGGTTCAATTCCCTACCCAGGGATGAACCTACATCTCCTGTGGCTCCTGCATTACAGGCAGATTCTTTATCACTGAGCCACCAAGGAAGCCCTTTATCCAAGACGTTATGGCACAAAGGCACACGCAGGGTGGAGTTCTGAAGATGGCTGTTCAGGCGCCTTCGAATTCCCAAATTATGTGAACTCCCAATACACAGTTGCAGTCATGTATCTACACATCGCACATGATACAAAAAAAAGTCCTAATCAGGATGGATTCAGTGTCATGGCTCAACCATGGTTTGTAGGTTGTTCAACAGGTTTAGTAGCAAAAAAAAAAAAAAAATTTCTGCATCTGGTTTAAAGATGCAGACTGTCTGCTAGGTAGTCATACTGAAATTTTCATTCTAATCTACTTCCTAGGGTAAAGGTTTAAACTTTCAGCCTGAGAGACATATTCAATCCACAAAAAATTTGTTTGACCCCCATAGTGTGTGTGTGTGTGTGTGTGTGTGTGTGTGTGTGTGTGTGTGTGCAGGAAACAAGGTGTATACAATGGCCTTCCCTGGTGGCTCAGACTTTAAGAATTTGCCTGCAATGCAAGACACCGGGGGTCGATCCCTGGACTGGGAAGGTCCCCTGGAGAAGAGAATGGCTACAACAGAATGAAACTACTAACCATAATCAGATAGTCCCAAGCTCATCAGAAATATAAGCTCTGCATGTCTTCAGCAAGGAATCAATGGGCTGACATAAATCCACTTTTGACAGCTCAGAACAGCTCTATTAAAAAGCCTACCCTTGGATATTCATTTTGCATTGCTAATAAACCTTAGCCCTACAGCCAGAAATTCTTTGGCTCTGCCTGGAGTGGCTGGAAAGGGAGGAGAGAGAGGACTTCATTATACTCTTCAATCAGTGCGTGTCACCTCAAGAACAACTGCACAGGCAGGAGATTCTAACCACCCGTGGGATTTTCCCTGGAGACAGGACTACACTCAGAGAGGACTTGAATTCCTGAAGTCTTTAACAGATGACGCTACTTTAAAATGATAATTTTAACTGCATGATAGCTTTATTTTTAGGTTTTATTTAAATCAATTTTTTAATACAAAAAACTGGGAGGAGAAAAGCTGCCTAGAATTCCCTGTGCCACATTCTCGGTGCTGTGCTCAGTTGCTTTAGTCATGTCCAACTGTTTGCAACCCCCTGGACTGGGGTTCACCAGGCTCCTCTGTCCATGGGATTCTGCAGGTAAGAATACTGCAGTGGGTTGCCATTTCCTCCTCCAAGAGATCTCCCTGACCCAAGGATCGAACCCGCGTCTCTTGAGTCTTCAGAATTGCAGGTGGATTCTTTAGCCACTGAGCCACCGGAGAAGCTGCAGGATTCCCTAGATCAAACTGGTTTTCTCTTTCTTTCAAGTTCTTCTTTTAAGGAGTTAATTAATCTTTTCAACATAATGATGAGGTATATGATTTTCACACAACAGTAAGGTACAGCTATTCAAGTTCCCATAGACTAGATAAGTTAATGTATTGTTAATCCAGAAAATATAGGTATAATTGAGACTTTAATTAAAATTATGACCTACATATGTTCCAACTGGCTATTGTCTTTAGTTTTTAATTGTGAAATAATTACTACCCACTAAATTAGATGCTGGAATTTTTTTCTTAAACAACCACTTGGCAAATGTTTTAGGTTCTGCAGGCTATGTGATCTCTCTACCAAATACTCAACTCTGCTGTCTTAATATAAAAGCAGTCAAACAATGTGCAAACAAATAAAAAGGCGTGTTTTATTTACAAAAATAAGTGGAAGGTCCACTTATTTTTCAACACCAAAGTCATAATCAATAAAAAGGAAAGAAAATCATAAATTGGACTTCATCAAAATTAAAAATGTTGCTCTGTGAAGTAGGCTGTTGTTATTGTTCATTTGCTAAGTCGTGCCTGACTCTTTGTGATCCCAGAACTGTAGCATGCCAGGCCTCCATGTCCTTCACTTTCTCCCAAAGTTTGCTCAAACTCATGTTCATTGATTTGGTGATGCAGTCCAACCATCTCATCCTCTGTTGCCCTCTTCGCCTTCTGCCTTCAGTCTTTCCCAGCATCAGAGTCTTTTCCAGTGAGTCAGCTCTTCACATCAAGTGGCTGAAGTATTGGAGCTTCGGCTTTAGCATCAGTCCTTCCAATGAATATTCAGGGTTGATTTCCTTTAGGATCGACAGTTTGGATCTCCTTGCTGTCCAAGGGACTCTCAAGAGTCTTCCCCAGCACCACAGTTTGAAAGCATGAACTCTTCAGCACTCAGCCTTCTTTACGGCCCAACTCTGTCATCCATACATGACCACTTGAAAAACCATAGCTTTGACTAGACTGACCTTTGTTGGAAAAGCGATATCTTTGTTTTTTAATATGATAACTATGTTTGTCATAGCTTTTCTTCCAAGGAGCAAGCATCTTTTAATTTCATGGCTGCAGTCACTATCCGAAGTGATTTTAGAGCCCAAGAAGAGAAAATCTGTCACAGCTTCCACTTTTTCCCCTTCTATTTGCCACGAAGTAATGGGGCTACCATGATCTTAGTTTTTTATATTGTGTTTTAAGCTGGTTTTTCACTCTCCTCTTTCACCTTCATCAAGAGACTCTTTAGTTCCTCTTCAATTTCTGCCATTAGAGTGGTATCATCTGCATACATCAGATTGTTATTTTCCCCAGCAAACTTGATTCCAGCTTGTTACTCATCCAGTCCAGCATTTCACAGTGATGTACTCTGCATGTAAGTTAAATAAACAGGGTGACAATATACAGCTTTGTTGTACTCTTTTCCCAATTTTGAACCAATCAGTTCATTCCATATAAGGTTCTGTTTCTTCTTGATCCAAATAGCGGTTTCTCAGGAGACAAGTAAGATGGCCTGGAATTACCATTGCTTTAAGAATTTTGCAGTTTGTTGTGACCCACACAGTCATAGGTTTTAGTGTAAGTCAAGGAAATAAAAGAAGATGTTTTTCTGGAATTTCCTTGCTTTCTCTGATCCAGTGAATGTTGGCAATTTGATCTCTGATTCCTCTACTTTTTCTAAACTCAGCTTGTACATCTGGAAGCTCTCAATTCAATACTGCTGAAGCCTAGCTTGAAGGATTTTGAGCATAACCTTACTAGCATGGGAAGAGAGCATGATTGTCTGGTAGTTTGAACATTGTTTAATACTGCCCTTCTTGGAAATTAAGATGGAGATTGACCTTTTCCAGTCCTGTGGCCACTGCTTGGTTTTCAAAATTTGCAGACTGTACTGTGCAAAACTTTAGAAGCACCATCTTTTAGGATTTTAAATAGTTCAGCTGGTATTCCATCACATCCTTTATTGGCAGCAATGCTTCCTTAGGCCCACTTGACTTTACACTCCAGGATGATCACACCATCATGGTTGTCCAGGTCATTAAGACCTTTTTTGTACAATTCTTCTGCGTATTCCCTAGTGGCTCAGACAGCAAAAATATGTCTGCAATGTAGGAGACCTGGGTTTGATCCCTGGGTCGGGAGGACTCCCTGGAGAAGGAAATGGCAACCCACTCCAGTATTCTTGCTGGGAAATCCCATGGACAGAGGAGCCTGGCAGTCTTTAGCTCATGGGGTGGCAAAGAGTCAGACATGACTCAGCAACAGTTTCATTTTCTGTGTATTCTTTCCACCTTTCCTTGATCACTTCTGCTTCTGTTAGGTCTTTACTATTTCTGTCCTTTATTGTGCTCATCTTTGCATGAAATATCCCTTTGGTATCCCCAATTTTCTTGAGATCTCAGGTCCTCCCCCTTCTGTTGTTTTCCTTTATTTCTTTGCATTGTTCATTGAAGAAGGCCTTCTTGTCTCTCCTTGTTGTTCTCTTGAACTCTGTATTCAGTTGGGTATACCTTTCCCTTTCTCCATTTCCTTTTGCTTCTCTTCTTTCCTCAGCTCTTTGCAAAGCCTCCTCACGCAACCACTTTGCCTTCTTGCATCTCTTTTTCTTTGGGATGGTTTTGATCACTGCCTCCTCTACAGTGTTACAAACCTCTGTCCATAGTTCTTCAGGCAGTCTGTTTGCCAGATCTAATCCCTTGAATCTATTCGTCACCTCCAGTGTATAATCATAGGAGATTTAATTTAGAACAAATCAAACAACAGAAACATGCTGTTAAGAGGGTGAAAAGATAAGCTACAGACTGAGAAAAAATATTTGAAAAACCACACAGATGACAAAGGATTAACGTCTAGAATACATATTCTCAAAAGAGTACAAAACAATAGTCAAATAGAAAATTGGCTAAAGACGTATACAAATATGTCAAAGTACATAAGATGACAAATAAGCATATTAAAAGATGTTCAACCTCATTAACCATTATGGAAATGCAAACTAACCATGATAGGATATTACCACACACCTATCAGAATGGGCAAAGATTTTTTTTTTTTTAATGTTACAAAATTAGATCCTGGCAAGGATGCAGAGAAACTGGATTACTCACAGTTTGCTAGTAGAAATGTATAGTGGTACAGCCACTTTAAAATATAGTTTGGTACTAGGTCTTAAATTAAACATGAAATTATTTTATACCCTAGCAACTGAACTATTGAACATTTATCCCAGAGAAGTGAAAATTCACTTTCACACAAAAATCTGTATATGACTATTTATAACAGGTTTTTTTTCATGATAGAAAAACTGGAAACAAACCAGATAACTGTCAGTGGGTAAATGGTTAAAAACAGTAGTATATCAAAAGCATGGACTACTCATCAATTTTTAAAAGTATGAATTATTGATACATACAACAATTTGGATGAATTTACAGAGAATCATGCTAAGTGCAAAAAAATTATAATGGTTATAAACTGTATGACCTTATGCATATGACATTCCTAAAATGAAGGACTTACAGGGAAAAGGACAGATTGGCGGTCACCTGGGGTTAATAATGGAATACAAGTTGGGTTGGGGCAGGAGGACATCTATGTGGTTATAAAAGCAACAAGAGCCTTGTGCTGATTGACTTCTATTTCTTGACTATGTATGCGGTGGATACACAAACCTACACATCTGATAAAACTGTGTAGAACTAAATAAACACACAGGAGTGTAAGTAAAGTGGAAGAAATCTGAAAAAGATCAGTGGGTCATATCTCTGTCAAAATCCTAGCTGTGATATTGTACCATAGTTTTAGGCTTCCCAGGTGGCTCAGTGGTAAAGAATACACCTGCCGAGCAGGAGATGAGGGTTCAATTCCTGGGTCAGGAAGATCCCCTGGAGAAGGAAAGAGCAACCCACTTCCTTCTGAGTCCTCATTTCTTGGCTTTCAAGTGACTTCCTTCTCATCCTGGGAAAGGAAATAGCAACCCACTCCAGTATTCTTGTCTGGGAAATCCCATGCACAGAGGAGCCTGGCATGCTACAGTACATGCAGTCACAAAGAGTCAGACACAACTTAGCAACTGAACAACAACAATAAACCATAGGTATGCGATATATTATCACTGAGGAAATGGAATGAAGAGTACATGGATTCTCTCTGTATTCTTTCTTGTAATCACATGCGAATATAGAATTAACTCAAACTTAAAAGTTTAAATAAAAGGGGGGGATAGGGGATACCCAAAGTAATAGATTTTTTAATTGCCAGTGATGAAGAGATATGGACATGCAGTGAGGGGCTACTGTTGTCAAGCAGATATTTGATCAACTGTACCTGCTAGACAGTTCATTACACTTGCCCCACATTTAGGCTTGCATTTTTATCTAATATTTTATGTAATCTTTATACTGAGAATTGCATTATAATCTCCATTTTATGAATTACAGAATACAAACTTAGAGGCAAAGAAACTCACTTGAAATTCACAGCAAACAAACTGTGCAGACAGTACTGACACTTTCTGGCTACCAAACCTAGAGGCATTTTACTTCCTTGTAAACAGCACATCCAGAGATTACTATATTCATTTGCATGGTCTGCCATAATAAAATGCCACAGACAAAGTGGTTTAAAGAACTGAAAATTCTTTCTTAGAGTTCTCAAGGCTGGGGATTCCAAGATCAAGATCTTGCCAGCAAGACAAGTTTCATTCTGAGTCCTCATCCCTTGGCTTGCAGGTGACTTCCACCTCGTCATGCATACATGACCTCTTTGTAGGCAGGAAAAGCCAGCTCTCTCTGGGCTCTTCTTAAAAGGACAATAATCTCTTGGGACCACGATTCCACCCTTATGACCTCATTTAGCCTTGATTACTTTTGTAGAGTCCTCATCTTCAATACACCCACAGTGAGGCTAAGGTTAAGTATACAAATTGGCTGTTGGGCTTCCCTGGTGGTTCATTCGGTAAAGAATCTGCCTGCAGTATAGGAGACTGCCTGCAATGCAGGAGGCCCGAGTTCGATCTCTGGATCGGGAAGATCCTCTGGAGAAGGAAATGGCAACTGACTCCAGTATTCTTGCCTGGAAAATCCCACCGACAGAGAAGCCTGACAGATTACAGTCCATGGAGTTGAAAGAATCAGACAACTTAGCGACTGAACCACCATGGAATGGAGGTGGAGGGACAAACATTCACTTCATAAAAATTACCCAAGTTTAAAAAACAATAAAAGAAAAAGAACCAGTTCATGTTTAGAAGCCCAAAAGTCATAACCATGTATAATATATATGAAACGAATAGCCAGTCCAGGTTCAATGCATGATACTGGATGCTTAGGGCTGGTGCACTGAGACAACCCAGAGGGATGGTACAGGGAGGGAGGTAGGAGGGGGGTTTAGGATGGGGACATGTGTATACCTGTGGTGGATTCATGTGATGTATGGCAAAACCAATACAATATTGTAAAGTAATTAACCTCCAATTAAAATAAATAAATTTATTTTGAAAAATATTAAAGTTTTTTAAATTTCCATATTCAATTATTGGGCTCCCTTTAATATGTTGATAATAAATCCAGTCTTTTCCTCTTGGGGCTCTTCACTTTTCTCTTTCCCATTTTTTCACACCCCAGAGGCCCAAGAAGTCCAGAGGACATCACAACTGAACAGGGAGCCCCTTGGCATGAGACCAGCCCGTGATGCCCATGTCTTTTCATTGCCCCTCTGTGATGATGTTGGAAGCTGGCTGAGCACCCATGTTCCAGAGATGCTGAGGACCTAGTGCATGGCGAGGCATCGCAGGTGCAGAGGGAGGGCTGGAAACCATGGGTGTCCTCACTCTCCATCACCACGAAGGAGGAAAGCACTCAGCTTTCTGCTGATGTTCTGCTAAAGTCACCCACACTCAGACCATGTCTGAACTTCTATTGCTCCTAGAAAGGAAAAAGGAAGTGGTTGAAGAAAGGATGGAGTCCAACGCAAATCAGCAAAAAAAAAAAAAGAAAAGAAAAACATGGGAAACAGCTGTGTTTTAGAAAGCCAACCTCAGAAGCATTCCTTTTATCTTCAACAGACCTGCTCCAAAATCCAAATGACCTGGTCATGGAGTTATTAAGAAAAGTATAAAAAAGGGTACCTTGTTCTGCAGAGCAGAAGTATCTTGTTTTTGTGATCACATCTAAGTTAAGAGTCAAAAGACACTTGATCCTATTCCTGTTCAGTAACGGAGAATAACTGAGATAGATCTCAATTAATCAAACTCTCTCTCTCTCGCTCCCTCTCTCTCTGTCTGACACACACACACATACACATATGCCCACACACACACCATTAAGAGAAGACATTTCTGAATTCTGGGTGGCAGAAAGAGGAAACAGAATGACAAGGCCTTTAATAAGAGGTGGACTCATCTCTGTCCAAGAAGACCCAAGCCTTTTCGAACCCTCTACTACAAAATCGCACAGAGACAAAATATACTTGGGAGTGTCCTAGTTGACACAGACCAGGAAGCCTAGGTAAACTTCTGAGTGACAGTGTCTTTGGCTGTGTGCTAGGTTCTGGGTGCTACAACGAAGAACTTGTATTTGTTTGTTGTAAGCTCTCAGACAAGTTAGGGTGACAGCTACGGACACACAAATCCCCAAACCACACAGTCAAAGAATCTAAAGAACAAAATGATCTGGGGAACCAGAGGCAAGAGATTCTACCACCTCAAAGACATTTGCTTAAGACAAATCTTAAAGGATGAATAGGAGTTCCTTTCCGATGAGATTCTTGTCTTTGCATTGCTTGAGAAATTTACTGAAAGAAATGCACACACACACACACACAGCAACTAAATATAAGCACACCTGAACAGACACATACACACATACCAACTAAACACAGATGAAAGTTTATGTAGCTCATAAAGCTAAAGGCCCTACTGTTTGCTAATCATCCAACCCTTCATGGCACTGGGACCAGATGAAAATTTCTCCCAAGAGTCCTCATAAAGGAGACAATGTATGATATAATAAACACCATTTTATAGCATCATTAAAAAGAATATAACTATAAGCTTCACAGATTTGCTTCATACAAGAACCTTACTACAGACTCTCAAAGACCACCTAGCGTCAGATGTACTGGGAACCAGCAGAATGTCCAGGTACCCAGCTTTCTCTTGGCCTAGTTTGTTCCAAGAAAATATTTTAGACTATTTGAAAAAAAGAGGTGGATTGCAGAACCTCCAAGCAAGCAGTGCTTTTTGAATATTACTTCTCCCCAGAGACTGTGAAGGAAACCAAGGGCCATGATCACTAAATCATATTCATTAGTAAATGCTTAGGATGAAGCTACCCGACGGTGCCCTTTAAAGATGCCCCCAAGTGCCACAGATAGTCACACTCAGAAGAGTGTTGACATCATTTTGTAAAAATTAAGGATGTGAGGAGGGAAATGAGCTTCAGTGGGTGGGGAGAATAGTCGAGTCTGTTTAAAGACTAGATGAAAGATGAGCTTGATGAGATGGGGAAAAGCAGTGAGGAAATAAATATTACAGAGTCTGCTCAGGTTACTCTTCCTGCAATACAATAGCCTCTACCACTCTTATCGAAGCAATGGCAAGGAACTCATCACCTCCCAAACAGTCCAAAATCCCATTCTCTTAATGAGCATTTCCTGGGACTTCGCTGGTGGTCTAGTGGTTAAGGATCCATCTTGCAATGCAGGGGATGTGGTGATCCCTAGTGACAGAATTAAGATCCCACATGCTGTGGGGAAGCTAAGCCCGAGCACCACAACTACTGAACCTGAGGTTCACAACTAGAAAGTCTGTGGCCCACAGCAAAAGATCCCACATGATACAATGAAGATCCCATGTGCAGCAACTGAGACCGGAGGCAGCCGAATTCTGAAGCCTGCTGTACATCATAGAACATTCCAGTTACTAGGATACTAAGAGCTGGAGTTCTTCCCTTGAGAAATACAAGTAACTTAACAGCAAACATCTCTAAGACTTGCCTTTTGTAGTTCCATTGTTGAGCATGGACCAGCAGAAACCATACATCTGGATAGAATCCCCAAGCTCTTCCACAGAGATCACAGAGACATCCCCAGATTCCTAGACATGTCCAAGGGTAAGCATCAGATCCTTGTGTACTTTGAGTAATAAAACTTCCCCACTTGGAAGATAAATGAAGGATTGTGAGTTCAAGGGAAAACATCTCCACCTGCTTCCCTAGTCCCAACTTTAACCCTCACAAAGCCTCTCTCTAATTAATCATCCATGCTGGTAACTGTCCACTGATCCTATTAAACAATAGGGCCAGATGGAAGTGATGGGCAAGCCTTACCGCTAAGACTTCCCAACTCTCATTAATAAATTTAATAGAAGCACCAAGATATCTCAGGAGTGCAGTAGGTTATAGGCTGAGTCTTTCCTTGGGGTATAATTTTATGTTCTTGCTCTGCACGGAAGTAATGTATTTATTTCAAGTTAATTTTTTTCTTCCCAAAGTCGGTGAGTTGTGCTCCTTGGGTGCTATCCTAAATTGACAAATTCCAGGCTGCCGGGGCTTGTCATCTGAAGGAGGAAAAATTAGAGAAGCCAGTAATCAATCTATATTGTGTGAAAATTAACATGCCTGCCCCTCAGGTTAACCAGCCCTAAATGCAAATTGAATTGAAATGTTCAGAAAGTCCTCCTAATCATGCATGCTGTGATTATGAATCTGATGTTTATTTATCACTCTTTGAATTGCCAAACTCCAGGCAAGTGGAAGAGACAGGGGTCAACAAACCAAAATGAACTATTATCCTGGGCTTGGTAGCAGGACTAACAGAAGCAAATCTAGGTGGCCTCACATCCAGGGAAAACAGCAAATGATTCCTCCACCAGAGGTCCTGAGCTCATTTCCACCTTGGTGCTAGGGATGGGCAGCTATTCATGGGCAGATTCAAGGGGAAGGCGTCAAAGGGGATGGATGAGCTATATGAACAAGGTGCATTTTGGTCCTTTCTCAGGACCAAATCAGACTACAATTGTTTTTAACTTTTAATAACATTTTGTGTTGGGGTACAGCCAATTAATGGCTTCCCTGGAGCTCAGTCAGTAGAGAATCCACCGGCAATGCAGGAGACCAATGTTCGATCCCTTGGTCGGGAAGATCTCCTGGAGAAGAGAATGGCAACCCACTCCAGTATCCTTTCCTAGGAAATCCCATGGACAGGGGAGCCTGGCAAGCTACAGTCCATGGGGTCACAAAGAGTCAGACATGACTGACTGAGTGGCTAACATTTTGACTTTGACTTTATAACCAATTAATAAACAATGTTGTGATAATTTCAGGTGAACAGCAAAGGGACTCAGCTATACGTACTCATGTATCCCTTCTCTCCCAAACCCCCATCCCATCCAGCCTGCCACATAACACGGAGTTCCATGTGCTATACAGTAGGTCCTTGTTGACTATCCATTTTAAATACAGCAGTGTGTACAGGTCCATTTCCAACTCCCTAACTATCCCTTACCCCCATCCTTCCTCCAGCAAGTATAAGTTCATTCTTGAATTCCGTGAGTCTGTTTCCTTTTTGAAAGTAAGTTCATTTGTACCATTTCTTTTTAGATTCCACATATAAGGGATGTCAAATGACATTTCTCCTTTGTCTGCCTTACTTCACTCAGTATGACATTCTCTGGGTCCATCCATGCTGCTTCAAATGGCATTATTTCATTCTTTTTCATGTCAGGCCACAAATTTATTCCAAGGACTTTGGGGAAAAGAGCTCCTGGAAGTGGATTTGCAGAGACTGATGGAAAACTGCACTGGTGGGAAGCACAACTCAGCTTAGTGGCTGTGCTGGATCATTCGGTTCGGTTCTGCACAGTTCTTGATGTCGGGGGTGTCAGTGTGTGCATGCATCCCTTGATGTGGGGGTACGACACTCCCACAACTGTGAGAACGACTGACTCCACGAGCGAGTCGAACCTGTGCTCCATGTACACGTAAATGGATAAATCATTTGTATTATTTATTTGTGAACTAGCAACGCCTCACTTCAATTTGACTGTGTCTAAAACATTTAATCCGAGTCAATACTTTGTGTCTCTAAACATGTTTTCCCAAAGAAATACTGCTCCACTCAGCTTCTAATTTTCTCAGAGGTTCATAACTTACCTGAGGGACACAGTGTTGAATCACATTGAGGGTAGGTCCAATTATCATACAATTAGAGTAGGATTCATCCAATACAGCATCCATTGTTTAATGCCCTGCTAAGCGGCCTGGATTTCATTATGTGGGTGAGTGGCTCCCAGACTTTTATTTCAAGTACCAGAATTTTTTTTTTTTTAAGAATCAAGGGACTAGCATTCAGTGACCAACTTTTTTATTTTGCCTAGTAAGGAATTTAATAACACAAAAACAACAGCACCAGAAACAACAAAATAAGCTATGCTCATTATTCCATTTTTAAAAAAGGACATTTTTAGCACCAAAAAGTAGGAGGGATATAAATTTTAAGGGGAAAAAAATGGCAAGGAGATCCAGTTCTAAAACCTTAATGAATTTACCTTTAAGAAAGAAAGCCTTACCGGTTATACTCAACTTTTTCACCTTTTTTTTTTTTCCTGTGAACCTGTGAAGCTCCTTCATGGCCAAGCATACTACTGTTTAGACGTGATTTTGGGGAACCAATGGCTTCAGGGAACCCTAAGAAGTTCCATAAGTCTGGTCAGTGTTTTATGGCAGCCGGCAGACCTAAAGCAACCATTTATCATGCTCTCAGATTCCGTGGGTCAGAATTCCAAGGACAGCTTGGCACTGCTCCACAATCTTGAGGGTCTCAGACCAGAAGCTGGTGGCTGGGACATTCTGAAGTCTTACTCACTCACATGTCTGGACTTGATGATGGACATCAATTGGGGAAACTCAGCTCGTCTCCCTGGTCCCTCCAAGTGGGCTAGTTTAAGCGTTCTCACAGCACAAAGGCTGGGTTCCCAGGGGCCAGGAGTTGCATTCTGTTTACAACCTAGCCTTGGAAGTCACAGGGTATCATTAGCACCATTATCTATTGGTCAAAACTGCCACAAACCCCTGCCCAGATTCAAGGGGTTGTGGGGAACATAAACTCAGCCTCTCCGGGGAAGAGTGTGTGTGTCTGTGTGTGTGTGTGTGTGTGTGTGTGTGTGTGTGTGCGGGTGTGTGTGTGCTAGCAACCATGTTTGGAAAATGCAGTATGTCACAGAGCCCATACTGAAAGTCATTCCCTTCTAAAATCTCTCTCTCTCATGCATAGATACACATGCACATAATAAGAACAAAGAAATTCATTTTAAAAATAGGCACAAGGAAGATAAAAATTAACTATATATATATATAAAGTAAAAAGAAAATGAAGTTGCTCAGTCATGTTCAACTCTTTGCGACCCCATGGACTGTAGCCTACCACACTTTTCCATCCATAGGATTTTCCGGGCAAGAGAACTGGAGTGGGATACCATTTCCTTCTCCGGGATCTTCCCAACTCAGGGATCAAACCTGGGTCTCCTGTATTGTAGGCAGAAGCTTTACTGTCTGAGTCACCAGGGAAGTCATATATATGGATATATATATCCATATATATGTATGTGTGTCTATAGATGTATCTCATAAATGCACACACACACACACACACACACACACACAANGTGTGTGTGTGTGTGTGTGTGTGTGTGTGTGTGTGTGTGTGTGTGTGCGGGTGTGTGTGTGCTAGCAACCATGTTTGGAAAATGCAGTATGTCACAGAGCCCATACTGAAAGTCATTCCCTTCTAAAATCTCTCTCTCTCATGCATAGATACACATGCACATAATAAGAACAAAGAAATTCATTTTAAAAATAGGCACAAGGAAGATAAAAATTAACTATATATATATATAAAGTAAAAAGAAAATGAAGTTGCTCAGTCATGTTCAACTCTTTGCGACCCCATGGACTGTAGCCTACCACACTTTTCCATCCATAGGATTTTCCGGGCAAGAGAACTGGAGTGGGATACCATTTCCTTCTCCGGGATCTTCCCAACTCAGGGATCAAACCTGGGTCTCCTGTATTGTAGGCAGAAGCTTTACTGTCTGAGTCACCAGGGAAGTCATATATATGGATATATATATCCATATATATGTATGTGTGTCTATAGATGTATCTCATAAATGCACACACACACACACACACACACACACACACACAACACCATAACTTTGCGTTGCAGTGGGTCCAGGCAGTTGACATTCCCTGAACATCAGAATAAATCTCAAGACAGGAACCCCTGCCCATGGGGTTTGTAGCCTGATATTGCTGCAGGCAATTGCCCCAATGGCATTCTAACAGGATCAACACTGGGCTTAGAGTCCAAACCGCCAAACTCACACCCCGATCCTCTATTGCCCTAACAGTGATATCACGCACGCTCCTCAGTGAGATATACACCGTTGTATTGATTTTGTAGAGTAGCAGGCTCTGCTCCTTTACTTCTTCTCCCTTTTGGCCTTTCTTCATCACCTTCTCCCTACTCAGCAAGTGTTTTGCAGCTGGTCCCCACCTTATCCTCCTTAACACACTCCTTTCTCCACCCCAAACCTCGCTGGCTGCAGATCCGGCCCAGGAAGTCATCTCTGGCTTCACTTCAAGGGAAGACAAGGCAGGGTTTGAAGTCTTGCCACCACCTCAACCCCCACAGGCTAGTTCTGGACTAAAGGAGATGAAGCTGAGTAAAAATCAATTGCAGTTCCATGACGTGGGTGGTGGATGGGTTGTTAAAGAACTTACTACACTTTTTTTTTGCAGTTCAGAGAATTTGTTAGGATAAGCAGAAATGTAGATACTGACTTCGTTGAAAATGTGATCTGCTGCAACCAAAAAACGCATACCAGAGTCTAGCTACAGCCCTGACAAGCTGTGTGACCTTGGGCAAGATACTTAAACTTGCTAGGTCTCAGTTTTCTCAAAGTGAAGCTAATAAGGCCACTTTTTGAGGGTTACTATGAAGAATAACTGAGATAAAGCCTCAAAAGCCCTTGGCACAGTCTAGCACAATGGTTCTCAAGCTTTGGCATATACCAGAATCAACTGTAGGGCTTGTGAAACTACAGATTTCTGGGTCTGACTCCCAGAAATAATAATAATAAAATAATGAGGGTTTCTGATTTATTAAGATTAGGATGGACTCTGACATTTTGCACTTCTAACTGGCCGCAGGTGACACTGATATTGCTGGTCATTTGAAGATGACAATGATGGTTATGATCAGGACTTGAGCTTTATATAAATGATTAATATGTCAGTTTGTTTTCCGTAACTTGAAAAAAACATTTTGGTATCCCTCATGTGATAGCCTGCAACTATTCATGAATAGTCTAATGTATTGACTGGTTCAAATAGGTTAGATTTTACAATTGGTATAAAGTTCTTAGGGCATAAATCATCCCATAAATGGATCAGGCTGAACCCGTACAGGCTGTTGGTGGAGAGGATCTATGTACTATGAGTACAGAGAAGAGATTTTGGCTGAGAGAGGAACAGAACCACGCAGAGAGTAAGAAGAACTAGATCCTTCTTGGTTTTAAGGGATTTTCTCTGCAAAATGATAAAACTGAATTAAATTATCGCCAACATTCAGCCCACTTCTGCAGAGCAGAGATTCGATAATGAACTCTAATCTAAAGCAGACTGAGAACACAGCAGTCCTGCCCCCAGGAAGCCACTTGCTGTTCAGAGCCCTTGGCCCAAGCCCCAGGAGGCCTTCCATCCAAAATCAGCATCACTCAACAGTGGGAGCTTCTTTGGGGCCTGAAGAAGCTCATTGCTTGTTGCAATGAGAGATGAGCAATTTCCTGCCCTGAAAGTCTGTGAAAGGAGACAGCTGGCTCATATTTCCCACTTATCTGAGACTGAATAGGGAACTTGAGTTCAGTGGATTGGGTTTGTTTATTTATCTGTTTATTTTTGTGGAAATGAGTTTGTAAGACTCACACCTAAACTGAAGGAAAGAGAAAGGCCTCAAGTCTTGTTCTTCCAGCCTCCCCACCCATCTTGGGCTGCATCCTAATCATGTCATGATACCAGATCCCAGAGAAGCTCTGGCCCCCATGGCTTGATTCTTCCTGGATACAAGAAGTCTCCATGTGTACTTGGGCTGGTAGATAGTTCTGTTTTCTTTTTGATTGCCTATTCCTGGGACATAAACAACAGAGAAGCCCTCTCCACTCCCAGAAGGAGAAGCCTTCTATAATTCATTTGTGAGTACCTGGCCTGAGAGCTAACATTGTTGCTGTGTTGTACAAATACTTGTCAAATAAATGAAAGAATTAATGACCATCCATCTTAGGAAGTCATATGTGCTGAATTTTCTATTAATCTTCCCAAAGTCTAAATATAACTTACATTGACCACTTATTATATGCCTGAAACTATTCTAAGTACTTTAAATGATACTTCATTTCATACTCAAATAGCCCTATAAAATCAAGCATTCTAATCATCATCCCATTATACAGACAGGTAAATAAAAGTCAAGATTGCATGGTAGCAGGAGAGAGATTTGAGTCTAGGCAGTCTGCCTCCTTGGTGAGCACTTTGGATAGCTCTCTGGCCTCCTTCCAAATACACCCAGGCCATCAGGCCACTAGTACTGGATACTTCTGGTCCCCACCTTCATGACCTCTTGCATGCTCCATGCATCTGCTTTCTGTCCCCTCATCTACCTGCACAGAGAAACACGGCAGGAAAAGAGCAAGGCAGAAGCATGGAGGACATGGCTGCAGAGTTATAGATCTCAGGGACAATGGGAGGCAGAAGGGGTGGTGACAACCCTTCCATTGTCATCCTACAGATAGTCACCATCATATATCCTCAGGGAGGGTCTCCTTAGCAGCAAGCTTCTGCCTTCACTTGTCTTCCCTGCAAAGAAGTCTCCAGGTAAAAGGCTCAATTTCAGCCTTATTTAACAGCTCTCTGACTGCACCTCCCAAAGCTCGGTTAGCTTATGCATCCAATGAGGAGCTTGAACTAACCCATTCAGATAGGCCTGGAAATGGCAGAACCCCAGTCAGATAAACAAGGTCACAGATACACAGGTTCATGTTTTGACAGCAATATGACATTTTCCTTTATTGAACAGCACTTCCTTGACCATATCTCTTCACTACAGGTTAGATGATAATTAAAATAATGAAACAAGTTCAGTTCCCAACATGATGGTTTCAGTAACTAAGTCGTGTCCAACTCTTGCAACCCCATGACTATACAGCCCGCCAGACTCCTCTGTCCATGGGATTCTCCAAGCAAGAATACTGGAGTGGGTTGCATATTAAATTTGAAACCAGGGCAAAAGATGATCATGACTCTCAGATCCAGCAGGTATTTTTTAGAAGCTATGGTGTCTGAGTGGCTAGGAAAATTTGAGATCCCTCTGTAGCAGGTTAAGATCCTCTCTGTGCTGCTTTGATCAGCTTTTACCTTTAGCACCCAGTTGCAGGGCCATGAGTCACTTTATCCCACAGCAAAGCCCTGAAGGGCCACCTCCTCGCTGGTGGTCCACAGCACCAAGTCAGGGCTACTGATGTCCCAGAGTGGTTTTCATTGGTAACATCCACCAAAAGAGCTCACCACTGGGCAGAACACAACAAGATGTGCCAACCAAACAGCCAAGGCCATTTCCTCCCATCCATTACAGTTACGTTCCTCACATATGAGTGAGTTCCACTCCGAGAGCAAGTTCTTTAAGTCTGATTTGTTCGTTAAGTCCAACAAAGTTAGTCTAGATACCTGACCAAGACAATCAGCTATATAGTACTGTACTATCCTAGGTTTATAACACTTTACACAAATAATACATAAAAACCAAACACACAAAAAATAAAAAAGATATATTTAATCCTACAGCATAGTACCTTGAAAAATACAGTAGTATAATACTATAGTTGGCATATAGGGGCTGACATTGATTGAGCAGACCATAAGGGTTACTGACCTCACCCATGCTTTCTTTTATGCTTGCTTAGGGACATCCTACAGAGAAGGCAATGGCACCCCACTCCAGTACTCTTGCCTAGAAAATCCCATGGATGGAGGAGCCTGGTNTAGACATCATCGCCTAAGATTACGGTCAAGCATGAGATGCCATGGTAAGTGCTACTGTCACACAAGGGCTTCCCTGGTGTGAGTCAGTGGCAAGGAATCCACTTGCCAATGCAGGAGACCCCACGTACTGCAGAGCAACTAAGCCCACGCACCACAACTCCTGAGCTTAAGCTCTAGAGCCAGGGAGCCACAACTCCTGAGCCCACAAGTCTAACGTCCATGTTCTGCAACAAGAGAAGCCACCGCAAAGAAGCCTGCACACCACAGCTCAGAGGTGTCTCCGCTAACTACAATTAGAGAAAGCCAGAAGGCAGCAACGAAGACCCAGCATAGCCAAAAATAAAATAAAATTTTTGAAAATCAATCACACAAGCCCGGGATGGATGTGATTTGCCTGTGCAGCAGTCAGGCGCAGTGATTCTGCCACCTTCTGGACTTTGCTGGAGGAGGCAAAACAGAACCCCACGGGAGGGAGGAGGTCTCCGGCCTCTGGCGGGCCCATCATGTCTTGCAGGCTGTTCTCCTGAATGCGCCCACAGTTTTAAAAAGATACCTGTTGTGAGGGCCTTTGGAGGATGGACGGTCCCAGGTCTGTCTGCCCCTCCTCCTTCTTTACTGCTCGTCTCACGTAGGTGGGAACTCGGTCTTTCTCTCTCCTGGGGTCCACATGTCCAAAAGGGCTTTGTTGGTCAGGGGTTGCTCCCACTTTTGAGCAAATTCTACATTTTAGTTCTCATATTTTTGTGACTTATGTGCAAAACAATATCCCTCTCACCTTGCTATTCCACCTCCTTAATGTGCTTTGGGCTCTCTGAATTCTTGTAAGGCTCTGTCCCTGGTGGCTGATGCTGCAGGGTAGCTTTTCATCCAGCGACCTGACTTAGCAATCTGCTCCCAAGTGTGCACTCCCTGGGGCAAGACTCTCCATTTCTCCCCTCTATCCTCCTAACAGGTCTAGTTCACGGCCAGCCCACAGTAGGTGCTCAAAGAAAGGATTAAATCATCATACACAGAAAGAGTCTTCAGTTCCCAGGGAGCTGCCTCCAATCACCCATCATCTTTAAATAGAGGCTCCCCAAAGTCAAACACTCCATCTCCACAAGGTCCAGTTCCACTGCCCTGCTCCTTAGCATGGCCGTGATTAATCAACATCCCACTGGCTGTGCAGCTCCAGGCTGGGAGCACAGGGTCCTGGGGACAAGCTCTAGTGGAGAATGTCACTGCCAGCCTGGCTGCTCCTCCACCCCCCATGAGCCCTCACTCAGCAAAGTCTGCACCACTCAGCAGAACTTCCTCCTCCTCCACCGTCATCCCTTAGGACCTGAGTTCCTCTCAGAGCTTCTTCTGGGAAGTCTGGCCACCCTGAGTAAGTTCCCAGGGAACACTCAGCTCATGTTTTAATGTGAAGATGCCCCCAGCCCTGTGATTAGGGCAACATCCTGTTTACACCTAGAGTGCTTCACCTGGCAATGGAAGGTCCACAGAGCAGAGTCAGCGGTTCTGGAACCCAGGACTGGCTCTTATCTTTGTCTTGTGTGATCTTGGGCAACACATGTGTCCTCTCTGTTACCTGGAACTGTGTTTCATTCCTCAGAATTATTAGGAGGTCACATGGGCTGTGGGTTCATGTCACTAGGTAAACACTTATCTTAGGGCATGCAAGAGTCAGCAGACAGACAAGGCTCCAAAACCCTGGCAGTCAAATAATAAACTAGAATATGTTGGATGGTGATAAAGACTATGAAGGACACCTACAGTGGCTGGGGTACTCAGGGTAGCCATCCTGAAGAAGAGACATGCATCCAAACTTCACCAAAACCAGGAGAACAAGTCAACCAAGGAAAAGTTTGAGCTATTGTTCTCCAGACAGAAGGAGCAGCAAGTGCAACAGCCCTGAGCCAGGAATGAGGTCAGTATGGTCTGGAGACCAGAACTGACTGGCCAAATCTCTAAGGACAAGTGGATAGAGAGAAGAAGCCAGAACATACAGCGCCTCTAAACCATGGAAGGAACATCAGGTTTAGCTGAGTGTGCCTAGTAGAGAGATACAGTCTGATATAGGATGTAAAAAGATCCCTCAGCTATCCAACTGGCAGTGAGGACTTGATTAAGGCTATACAAAGATCTCTCTACTACAATCAGTGGTCTTGAGGGTGACAGGTGAGGAAGCAGAGAGATCATTCAAGAAACTGTTGCAAACAAGTGGTGGAGGCTTGGATTGCCGGGGGTGACTGTGGAGACGGGGAAAGGTGGACCATTCCAGAGAGTACGGTTTGTGGGAGAAGTGGACTGGANGGGGGAGCCTGGTGGGCTGCCGTCTATGGGTCGCACAGAGTCGGACACGACTGAAGTGACTTAGCAGTAGCAGGGACATCCTGGGCTTGAAATAAAGATACCATTCTACTATACTCTATACAGTACTATACAGCACAGTACACCAAAGCCCAACCACTTATAGAGGACACACACATGACAGTCTATGCTCGACATGTAAACTGACTTACATGATTTGACATTCAATGTTTACACCTTTGAAAGTTCTCAACTTGAAGGTTTGAATGTAAAGGATTTACTGTATTTCTCCTTTTGATTCAGAAGAGGTGGGAGCTTCGGGGACTACTCTTCTGATTGCTTTTGGAAGTCTGAATGCCTAAATCCAACTTATCCTCTTTGTCTCTACACCCCTAAGACAGCCTTTCCCTGTGTTTGTGTGTGCGCACACACACACACATGCGCAGGGGCACACTTTCACTCAGTCGTTCGAGTCTGACTCTTCACGACCCCATGGACTGCAGCCCAGCCAGGCTCCTCCGTCCATGGGGTTTCCCAGGCAAAATACTGGAGTGGGTTGCCACTTTCTCCTCCAGTCTCTGTGTCTACCTGGGATGAATTTCCCTGAGGGGCTGTATACTTGGAAGTTTTCTCAATAGATATGCAGGTTTCCAGTTAAACACTGTATGTTAATCTGCCTTCCTCAAAAACCTGGATACTCAAGGCAATAATTGTAACCAATGTCTAGACATGGGATAAGATCAGTTTTCATGTTTTTTCCCTTCCTGGGGCACAGACAAAAGTGCAGTTAGCTATCCCAAAGTCAAGTTACCTATGATTTAGCCAACTGTATCTAATTCCAAAGCTACTCCCAATTCAGTTTAAAGAAATTCACTGTCCAGTTAGCTGTCAAGTCAGTTGTCTCCATAAATTAAGTGTCTGGTGAATTTATTTCTCCTTTGAGCTAAATCAGTGGTTTTTAGCCATTCTTCTATATTACAATCACCAGAGAAACCTTAAAAAAAAAAAAAA
>SJYV01014018.1:204010-291376 GCA_006410875.1 Neotragus pygmaeus | reverse complement strand
GTTACAATACTGTGTTGGTTTTGCCATACATCGATATGAATCCACCACAGGTGTACACGAGCTCCCAATCCTGAATCCCCCTCCCACCGCCCCCTCCCATCCCACAACGTCTCTCTGGATCATCCCCGTGCACCAGCCCCCCAAGCATCCTGCATCCTGCATCGAACATAGACCGGCGCCTCATTTCTTACATGATAGTATACATGCTTCAATGCCATTTTCCTTTAAATTTCTGCTTTTCACATGGGCATGAGTCATTCTGGAAGAAGGGGTGCTTGGTCTTACATCATTATATCTGCAACTACCCCATTTCCGGATAAGGTACCATTCTGAGGTACTGGAGGTTAGGACTTTATTTATAAATTTGAAGAAGACAAACCTCAACCATCAACAGAGGTTGTGGAAATCATCTGGGCTGAGCTTTTCTAAGACAGAGTATTTAACTATTACCATGCTGCTGAAAAGTCATCCAAGATAAAGAAGAAAAAATCGTGTCATGAATCAGAGCTCCTTCTCAATCTGCCCTGCCTTATCCTTTAGCTTGTCAAATTTCAAATCTTAAAATTTAGTAAAATATCAGGTGAAGAGCATTTTCCACAAGAATTTATCTGATTTCTGGGCACCAGTCCTCACCAAGATGCTCCCCTTAAACCAACTTTTTTGATATGATTCACATCACAATACCCATTTGTTGAGCCCCAACTTTGTGCCACTTTCTAGTTCAGTTCAGTTCAGTCACTCAGTCATCTCTGACTCTTTGTGACCCCATGGACTGCAGCATGCCAGGCTTCCCTATCCATCACCAACTCCAGGAGCTTACTCAAACTCATGTCCATCGAGGTGGTGATGCCATCCAACCATCTCATCCTCTGTCATCCCCTTCTCCTTCCACCTTCAATATTTCCCAGCATCAGGGTCTTTTCCAATGAGTCAGTTCTTCATATCAGTTGGCCAAAGTATTGGAGTTTCAGCTACAGCATCAGTCCTTCCAGTGAATATTCAGGACTGGTTTCCTTTAGGATTGACTAGCTGGTTCTCCCTGCAGTCCAAGGGACTCTCAAGAGTCTTCTCCAACACCACAGTTCAATTCTTTGGCCCTCAGCTTTCTTTATAGTCCAACTCTCACATCCACAAATGACTACTGGAAAAACCATAGCTTTGACTAGACAGACCTTTGTTGGCAAAATAATGTCTCTGCTTTTTAATATGCTGTCTAGGTTGGTCATAAGTTTTTGACAAAGAGCAAGTCTTTTAATTTCATGGCTGCAGTCGCCATCTGCAGTGATTTTGGAGCCCCCTCAAAATTAATCTCTCAGTGTTTCCATTGTTTCCCCATGTATTAACCATGAAGTGATGGGACCAGATGCATTTATCTTCGTTTTCTGGATGTTGAGTTTTAAGCCAACTTTTTCACTCTCCTCTTTCACTTTTATCAAGAGGCTCTTTAGTTCTTCTTCACTTTCTGCCATAAGGGTGGTGTCATCTGCATATCTGAGGTTATTGATATTTCTCCTGGAAATCTTGATTCCAGCTTGTGCTTCATCCAACTCAGACATTTTGCATGATGTACTTTGCATATAAGTTAAATAAACAGGGTGACAATATACAGCCTTGACATACTCCTTTCCCAATTTGGAAACAGTCCATTGTTCCATGTCCTGTTCTAACTGTTGCATCTTGACCTGCATACTGATTTCTCAGGAGGCAGGTCAGGTGGTCTGGCATTCCCATCTCTTGAACAATTTTCCACAGTTTATTGTGATCCACACAGTCAAAGGCTTTGGTGTAGTCAAAGAGCAGAAGTAGATGTTTTTCTGGAACTCTCTTGTTTATTTTATGATCCAGCAGAAGTTGGCAATTTGTTTGAACATCTGGAATTCCTCAGTTCACATATTGTTGAAGCCTCTCAGAGAGTTTTGAGCATTACTTTGATAGCATGTGAGGTGAGTGCTATGTGCGGTAGTTTGAATGTTCTTTGGGATTGGAATAAAAACTGAACTTTTCCAGTCCTGTGGCCACTGCTGAGTTTTCCAAGTTTGCTGGCATATTGAGTGCAGCACATTAACAGCATCATCTTTTAGGATTTGAAATAGCTCAGCTGGAATTCTATCACCTCCACTAGCTTTGGTCATAGTGATGTTTCCTAAGGTCCACTTGACTTCACATTCCAGGGTATCTGGCTCTAGGTGAGTGATCACACCATCATAGTTATCTGGGTCATTCAGTTGAGTTCAGTTCAGTCACTCATTAAAATGTTTTGTTTTTTGTTTTTTTTTTTGGTACAGTTCTTCTGTGTATTTTTCCCACCTTTTCTTAATGTCTTCTGTTTCTGTTAGGTCCATACCATTTCTGTCCTTTATTGAGCCCATCTTTTCATGAAATGTTCCCTTGGTATCTCTAATTTTCTCGAGGAGCTCTCTAGTCTTCCCCATTCTATTGTTTTCCACTATTTCTTTGCATTGATCACTGGGGAAGGCTTTCTTACCTTCCCTTGATATTCTTTGGAACTTTGCATTCAAATGAGTATATCTTTCCTTTTCTCCTTTGCCTTTTGTTTCTCTTCTTTTCTCAGCTATTTGTAAGGCCTCGTCAGACAATCATTTTGCCTTTTGCTTTTCTTTTCCTTGGGGATGGTTTTGATTACTGCCTCCTATACAATGTCACCAACCTCCATCCATAGTTCTTCAGACACTCTATCAGATTTAATCTCTTGAATCTATTTCTCACTTCCACTGTATAATCATAACGGATTTGATTTAGGTCATCTCTGAATGGTCTAGTGGTTTTCCCTACTTTTTTCAATTTAAGTCTGAATTTGGCAATAAGGAGTTCATGATCTGAGCCACAGTCAGCTCCCAGTCTTGTTTTTGCTGACTGTATAGAGTTTCTCCATCTTTGGCTGCAAAGAATATAATCAATCTGATTTTGGTAATGCCCATCTGGCGATGTCCATGTGTAGAGTCTTCTCTTGTATTGTTGGAAGAGGGTGTTTGCCATGACCAGTGCATTCTCTTGGTAAAATTCTGTTAGCCTTTGATCTGCTTCATTTTGTACTCCATGGCCAAATTTGCCTGTTACTCCAGGTATCTCTTGACTTCCTGCTTTTGCATTTCAGCCCCCTATAATGAAAAGGACATGTTTTTTTGAGTGTTAGATCTTAAAGGTCTTGTAGGTCTTCACAGAACCATTCAACTTCAACTTCTTGAGTATTACTGGTCAGGGCATAGACTTGGATTACTGCAATATTGAATGGTTTGCTTTGGAAATGAACAGAGATCATTCTGTCATTTTCGAGATTTCATCCAAGTATTGCATTTCAGACTCTTTTGTTGATCATGATGGCTACTCCATTTCTTCTAAGGAATTCTTGCCCACAGTAGTAGATATAATGGTCATCTGAGTTAAATTCACCTATTCCAGTCAATTTTAGTTCACTGATTCCTGAAATGTCAGTGTTCACTTTTCCCATCTCCTGTTTGAGTTTCTAGCAGAAAGATTCAAATAATCTGCTTTATTTTCAAGGAAAGTTTTCCTCTGCTGCTGCTGCTGCTGAAGTCACTTCAGTCATGTCCAACTCTGTGGGACCCCATAGACGGCAGCCCACCAGGCTCCCCCATCCCTAGGATTCTCCAGGCTGGAACACTGGAGTGGGTTGCCATTTCCTTCTCTAATGAATGAAAGTGAAAAGTGAAAGTGAAGTCACTCAGTCGTGTCTGACCCTCAGCACCACCATGGACTGCAGCCTTCCAGGCTCCTCCGTCCATGGGATTTTCCAGGCAAGAGTACTGGAGTGGTGCCATCGCCTTCTCCAAAGTTTTCCTCTATTTACCCCCAAATCACAAACCAATGTACCAACAAAACTTCAGGCTGCCTTCCCTTTTACCAATATGTTGGCCCAAAGGCCTTCCAGAATGGCTGTTCCACCATTGATCATTGTTCCACTCTGTCATCTTACAGAGAAATCCATCAAGAATAATGGAGAGCTGGTTGCAGCTTTTATTCACCATACATTGGCCTTTTACGTGAACCAGCTATGGGTTAAGCTTCATAAACTCCATATAGAGACTCTCAGTAACTGAAGCTCATGCAAAACTCACATTTTAATACCATGGTAAGATCAGCAGGTCTCCAGTAGTCCAGAAAGTCATAATGAGCTGCGTGAAACAGTTTGGGCCATGGTTCCCATCATACATGGCTGGAAGTTGTTTTAGGATAGCATGTTCCCTTACCTGATGACTAGAAATGAACTGTCCTCCTATAGCCTAAGTGGTTGTCATCATCACTAGATATGTATTGCCTATCTATGCTTGCATTCCTTTATTTCAAGCCTACTATGTGTTAGCCCTATAGTGTGCACTGGGAATGCAACAGTTTAAAACAAGTTAGGCTCAGTGCCTCCCTCAGTGCACTTCCTGGGTTGGGATGAAAACAAGCAAATAGTCAGCCAATAAAAATAGAGTATAAGAAGTACTTTTGCTAATATCTACACAGGGGTACCAGAAGAGCATCTCACCACCGCCTACACAGCTGGTCCAGTCAAAAATCTGGGAGGCTTCTTGTTCTCTTTCTCCTTTTCTTCTACCAACATCTTACGCACCACTGAATCCTGTCAATCTGGCTCCTACTTCTCAAAAACTGAGTGTTTTCCAGATTCTACTGCTTCAGTTCAAATAGTGTTCTGTAAATATCAGTTCTATCATTTTTTACTTCTGATATGAGCTGAAGAGCTTGCACATTAGTTTGATGATTTATTCCCTCATTCAGCATAACACTGTTGAGCACATATTGTGTATTTAGACACCAGAGATGCAAAACCAAAGAAGGCAAATCAGACAGACCAAAAGGAGAAAGAGATTGCATATCCATTTTCAGACCACCATAATAAAGTAAATATCTTAATAAAGCAAGTCACACATTTTTGGGGTTTTCCAGTGCATATAAAAGTTATGTTTATACTATACTGTGGTCTATCGAGTGTGAAACAGCATTATGTTTAAAAAATTAATGTGCATACATTCATTAAAAATAGTTTATTGCTAAAAATGCTAACCATCAACAGAGCCTTCTGCAAATTATAATTTTTTGAAATAGTAACATTACAGATCCCTGATCACAGATTATCATAACAAAATAGTAATAATGAAAAATTTTGAAATATTGTGAGAATTGCTAAAATGTGACACAGAACACCATGTGAGCAAAAGCTGCTGGAAACATGGAGCTGATAGATTTGCTCAATGCAGGATTACTGAAAACCTTAATTTGCTAAAAATGCAATATCTGTGAAGTATAATGAAGCAAAATGCAATAAAATGAGGTATATTCATACATGGGCCCTGGCCACATAAGTCCATATAAAATCCCCAATGGACCATGATGCCATCACATTGAAATTTAAACCGAAAAGCTAGTTTAAGTAAATTTGCTTCTTCTGCAACTCTGAGCATAGAACCCTGGGCCTCCCAGGCTCTGTTGCATGCTCCTTAAACTTTTTGGAATGGCTTTAGTTGCTCTCTATTTCTATTCTTTATGTTCCTGCCCCACTTGGATTTATACTCTTTAACATCATTTATTCTGCTAACTGACTTCAACCTTTGAGGATCCAAAGAATTCACATCAAAATCTGAAGGGCAGAACTCTACTCAGTCTGGTTCATAAGATGCCCACTCTGGCTTTCCTGGTGACAAATGTGACATATGATAGAAAGAAGAGGTGCCTCAACTCCGGACTCATAGCACTGAGAAGAAATAAAATATGTCACCAGATTAAGGATGGCAAACACCTGGCTTGTTTACTGCCACTCCTGTCCCCATGTCAGACATAACTAATTGATCACAGATCTATTTTCTTCCTCACCCCAGGCTTGACTCTAGGTTCTTCTTTAACATAGTGCTAAAGCTGCTGCTGCTAAGTCGCTTCAGTCGTGTCTGACTCTGTGCGACCCCACAGATGGCAGCCCACCAGGCTCTACCGTCCCTGGGATTCGCCAGGCAAGAACACTGGAGTGAGTTGCCATTTCCTTCTCCACTGCCAATCAATCAGGCTTGGGGCCTGAGATAAAATTTGTCATCTCTGCATTAGAACCTGTGATCAGTGAATAGGAAACTTCATGAAACAGGAGCAAAAGGCTAAGGCAAAGCTGTATGGAAAAAAAGGAAGCCAAGATTGAAGCTACAGCCTCGTAGTCTTTACTGTTTGCAATCTCCTCTCCCAAACTCAACATGATTACCAAAGGGTGATTCTTCTTGCCCTGGCTTATCCTGGACCAATAAGGGGTAGGTACT
Source organism: Neotragus pygmaeus (assembly GCA_006410875.1). Classification (NCBI taxonomy): domain Eukaryota; kingdom Metazoa; phylum Chordata; class Mammalia; order Artiodactyla; family Bovidae; genus Neotragus; species Neotragus pygmaeus. Next base: position 285,092 of record SJYV01014018.1, on the reverse strand, counting down.
GTGTGTGTGAGGGGGTGGGGTGGGGGGTGGTTCTCTACTGGTCAACCTGGGACAAAGAAGCATAGCCCTTGGGTAAAGACTTCACTGGAGGCCCCATGGAATAGAAGAAGGGCATTGCCCAATAGAGAGACATGGGGTAGACCAGATAGGGCCCTGAGAAAAGGCTTCATAGAGGCTGGTATATTTGAGATCAAGGCATATAGAAAGGTGCTGCTTCCCAACTTAGAGATGGGAGGGAGTGTAAGAGGCTGACACAGCCTAAGCAATGTACATGGAGACCCTGCACTGTCCGATTCTCTACATTTTCAGCCTCTGCCTGGCCCATCTATAATTGAATCCTTTGCCTAAGACTGAGCCAGCTTGGTTGGTCGTAGTAATCACATGCGGGCAATTTTACTAAAGATCACACTCGGTTAATTCGTATGATTAGGGAATTAGCAATCGCTTTCATTGATCTCAAAGATTATTCAAAACACAACAGACTCTCAGAATGAGATTGGAATAAAAGTGGCTTTCAGATATGAATTAAAGTTCCACTGAATATTGCCTAAAATAATGCAGCGAACAGATTTACAGTAATAGGTCATTCATTCCCTCTAGGGTTTCGGTACCTTCTTTGCTTAAGGTTCTCTCTCTCTCTCTCTCTCTCTCTCTCTCTCTCTCTCACTCACACACACACACACGCGCACATACACACACACACACACACACACACACACATTCTCTTTGCCCTTTGAACTGGAACAGTGATCCGTTCCCTGTGATTAAATTAGTGTAAGTAATAAGATATCATAGATTTGATTGATTTCCCTGGCAATGGTTATTAACCAGCCCAATTCAGAGCCAAGCAGGACCATTATTCTAAACATTGATTTCTGAAAAGGCATGCAGGGGAAGGAAATTCTCAGCTACAGAGATATTCCATAAGGAATTATCTGATAGGATGATATATAGTGAGGATTCTCAGACATGGCAATGAACCCCCTGGAATCCTCAAATACCATGATGTACAGATGTCGGAGTCCACAGGGAGACTGAGCAATGCTGTGAATACACTTTACCAATGTTCTCAGGGAATCCTTCTTAGATGCACCATAAAATGTAAACACTGAGAACTGTATTGTATGCCAATCATTGTGTTTAATCCAACAAATACATACTTTGTAACTTCTCTGATCTATATTTGCTGCAGGCTTAGGAGACAAGAAGGAAACGTGGCCTCAAGGAGCTCACAGTGAACCTGTTGTGTTTCTTGAGGAAGCTTAAAACCGTCTTTCATTCAGAATGCCTGCTAGGAATGTGGCTATAGGAAGAGAGGGTCCTCCTTTGTGAATCTTTCAACAGAGTCATCCATTAGATAGAAGACTTTCACAGAAATGTGGGGGCATCTTTTTGACCACAGAAAAGATGGACAGAACTGTAAATCATGGCATGAATTTCTCTGAGCTTCAGAGAAAAACAAATCTGTTAAATAAATGGAAATTCTTCCTCCCATTCTCCAAACTCCTTTGGCTTCTCCTGTCTACCAAGCAGGAAAGAGGGGAATTTAGAAATGCATCCACATGGCTCCTTTCAAGGGTGTCCACATCATATCCAATAGCCAAAGGAAAACTGGGTACTTCAATCCAAATTCACATGTTGAGATGCATTTGAGTTTGATACGCAGTTTTACCTCCTGTGCTAAGGACAACAAGCTCATAGAGTGTAGTATTTGCAACCACAGGCTCTGAAATCAGATTTTCTAGATTTAAATCCTGGCTCTAACACTTTATAGGACATATTAATTAACCTCATCAGTTCTTATTTTCTCCATTAACCCACTATAAGGTTAATGATAGCAATTTGATACTTGCATGTAATGTGCTTATCCTGGTGTCTGGCAACTGATGATAATCAAAAACTGATACAATTGATCTTGACCATTTGTCCTAAAGCAGAAAAGATGTGGCCTAACCCCTTACAAAATGATAAACAAATCATAGTGTCCTTCTTCTTTTGTTCCTTCTGACTCCAGAGGTACAACCAGAATCAATGAAAGAATGAACGTGGAAGCAAGTTTTACCTTATCCTTAGAAAATACAACCCCACTCCAGTACTCTTGCCTGGAGAATCCCATGGAAGGAGGAGCCTGGTAGGCTACAGTCCATGGGGTCGCAAAGAGTTAGACATGACTGAGCGACTTCACTTTCACTTTTACTTAGAAAATACATTCTAATCATCAGGCCTATGCCATATTTCAGTGGTCTGCACTGGGGGCATCATGAGTTCCCTGTAATCAGAAGTGTTCAAAGGATTGAAGATCCACTGTACTTTCTGGTATTTCTGTCCTGTGTTTAAGACTGAATTGGATCTTATGACCAACGGAGTCTGTCCTAATTCATTTAGCTCTGATCCAATGACTTGTTTATAAATGCTTTGCTGTATCCACCAATGGAATAATGTTGAAGGGAGAAAAGGAACAGAAGTGAGAGCATGGGAGGACTATAGTTATATCTGGGGCTTCCCTGATAGCTCAACTGGTAAACAATTTGCCTGCAACTGAGGAGATCCCAGTTTGATCCCTGGGTTTGGAAGTTGCCCTGGAGAAGGGATAGGCTACCCTCTCCATTATTCTTGAGCTTCCCTGGTGGATCAGATGGTAAAGAATCTGCCTGCAATACGAGAGACCTGGGTTTGATCCTTGGGCTGGGAAGATCCCCTAGAGGAGGGCATAGCAATCCACTCCAGTATTCTTGCCTGGAGAATCTCCATGGACAGAGGAGCCTGGAGGGCTACAGTCCATGGGGTTGCAGAGAGTCAGACACAACCAAGTGACTAAGCACAGCATAGCACAACACATAGCTCTGTCTGCTTTACCCCTTACCCGCAGCACCCAGCACCACCAGAAAACCAGCAAAGAGAAAGCATTCAGTAACTCTTAATTAAGTCAAAACTAAAGAGAGAGCAAATAGAATTAGTGGGTATTGATGTTTCAAGTTTTTCAGCATGCAAGTCTCTTGAGTTTCCTGGAAACAAAATCCACAGACAGTTTCTCTGGACCTGTTCCTTTTCTGTTTGTAATAGCCACACATACCCCTCACCCTGCATCCCATGCTTTAGAATTGTAAATGAGATGCATCACAGTTTTAAAAATGTGTATGTGTGTGTGCACTTGTGTGAAGGTTGGTGTGCCTGCGGGACTTTTCCACGTCCCGTATTTGTCTGACTGCCATTGATTTTTTTGCCTAATTGTTATTCACTATGCTAATTTCCTCCACAAATCTCACATTCTATTGATCAAAAAGTAATAAACTCTCCAACAAACAAAACAAGCATTATTGCAATGTTGGGAAAACATCAGTTAATATCAATACCATATTTACAATTATCTTTAATTCAAATTTTACCCATGATGCAGTGCATAAGCAGCTCCGGAGACCCACAGGCTAAAGGAACACATGAAAAATCTTTTTTTTTTTTTTTTTTTTTTCTGACAGAGCAAGAGATGGCACGCACGACCAAGAAACACCTGAAGATGAAGATGCCTGGTCAGGAATTGATGGCTCGAATATATGTCATCATCTCAACAGAGAAATTCATCACCTACTCTGTTTTTCCTCTTTCTGTTTCTCTCTTCAATTTAAGGCACTGTGTTAATCATCATGGAAAGTGCAAAGGTGAGCACAGCTGTCTTTTACTGTGCTCCAAAATTAACATTTCCTTGAAAAGAAAAAAAATAATTATTTAGTAGGAGCATTGTTGATTTGACTTGCTCATTGTTAAGTCACTAGGCTGTAATCGTTTTATCTTCTCGACATTCTCTCCTCTGCGCTGCCAACAACATCTTCCTTCTTTCAGAGAACTGCTACTCCTCCACTGATTGCAGGAGAGCTGCCAATCATAGTACTCCACCTTCTTGGCAGTGTTTCATTGGTCCAGGGGTGGGCACCCAACCCAAACCTACCCAATCAGCATATCCCTGAAGCTTTCAAACTGAAACTGAGAATAATAAAGGTATAAGTTGAGAGGCATGAGAACTACCAAGGGCAGTGATTTCAGCCTGATGGAAAAAGCCAACCCGAAAGGATAAAGCTGATCTGATAGGCTGAAAGAAGCATAGAGAGAGACGCAGAACAGGAGTCTGGGTGACATTCATGATGCTCACTTCTACTGACCCGAGGCCTACTTGAGGAATTGTTTGCATGGGCCAATAGCTTAAGTTCAGTTTGTGTGACTTTCCACCAGAAGAACAGTGTTGAATACAAGCCTATCACAAGGTGAGGGAAATCAAGGCAGATGACCCAACAAGAGTGAGACAGAGAATCCAGTACAGAAGGCTATTTCTAAGACACGGGCATTAGAGATTAGGAGGAGGGAACAAGTAAGACTTGATGATAGACCCACCTGCACACATATCAACCTGGTGTTGTTTAAACTGCAACTTCTTTTTTCAGATGAGGACTGGGACAGTAAAAGGAGATCAAAACCTTAGGAACAGCACTGAGCCTGAGTTTAGTATAGATTTTTTCCATATCATCCACCAGTCTCTGGGGCAGTTGAAGAAAAAGTCATCAGCATCATACTTGATGTCCAGATAATCTGATGTAGTAAAAGGAGATGTCTGTTTATTGTTCTGTTTTGCTTTGAATGAAACAATCATGGAAACTTTTCCCAAGGTGCTCCAGTGTCTCATGGGATGCTGTCTCTGCATTCACTTGTACATAGAAGCCAGACTACTGCTACTGCTNTGGGAGATCCTAGATTTGGGTTTTGTTTCTACTTTACAATACTGTATTGGTTTTGCCATACATCAACATGAATCCACCACAAGTGAATACGAGCTCCCAATCCTGAATCCCCCTCCCACCTCCCACCCCACACTTTTCAATCATTCTAGACGTGTCACCTTGGGAAAGTTATGAAACCTTTCTAAGCTTCAGCTTTAAGAGGGAGATAATATCTTGCCTGTGGAATAGACGTTCACTGATATCCAGAATGACAGTGCTGGCTGCAGCACCGTGGGCAAGAAAGGTAAACCTATAGACGCAATAAGTACTATTCCAATGAGGATGAACCCTTTTCTCTTCTATGATGAAAGAGGCTCAATACAGTTATTGATTCTGGATGGTGTGGTATGTGTTGTGATCAGCAGATCACATGGTCATGGGAACACTCTTGCACCAGGTGGTCTTTTGGAATCTGTCAAAATTGTGTCATAACAAGGGTTCAGCATTCATTTCTGCTGCTGATTTGTTGAGCATTCAGACATAGCATGAGCAGGATAAGACTTAGTAAGTGGAAGCCCATTTGTAGCCTCTTTCTCTTTAACTATGATTCAGAGGGTAAAGAATGTGCTGCAATGCAAAGAGACCAGGGTTCGATCCCTGGTTCAAGAAGATCCCATAGAAGGGAATGGCAACCCACTCTAGTATTCTTGCCTGGGAAACCCTGTGGACAGAAGAGCCTGACAGTCCACAGTCCATGGGGTCACAAAGAGTCTGACATGACTAACTAACACTGTAATCAAATATAAAATATTAAATAAAACTTAGGGAACAATGAACAAGGCATATGAGAGAAAAATAATTAATATTCTTAATCAATAAAGAAATCATACAAAGCAATTTTAAAATGAACAAATAGGAAACGTGGAAAAAGACCACAAACAGGCAATTCACAAAGATATACACTAGGGCAATACACAAAGGAAAAGGTGCTCCATCTCAGTAATAGTCAAAGAAATGCAAATTTAAACATCAGCATAACTTTTTGTGCCCTCAAGTAGTCAAAGAGTAAAAAGATCAATATTATCCACCATTGTTGAGGATACAGGGAAATATGCATTCCTAAATTATTGTGAAAATATGAATGATCTTGAACAATATTTCTGAAGCACAATTTGAAGTGAAGTGAAGTCGCTCAGTCGTGTCTGACTCTTTGTGACCCCATGGAATGTAGCCTATCAGGCTCCTCCATCCATGGGATTTTCCAGGCAAGAGTGCTGGAGTGGATTGCCATTTCCTTCTCCAGGGGATCTTCCTGACCCAGGAATCGAACCCAGGTCTCACACATTGCAGGCAGACGCTTTACTGTCTGAGCCACCAGGGAAGCACAATTTATCTACATATAAATCAAAATTACTTGTTCCTCCATCTAACTCCAGACACCAACCTTCTAGGACTTCATCCTAAGGAAACGATCGGGCAATTGTGCAAAGGTATATGTACACGGATGTTCACATACAGGCTGTTTTATAACAACTTTATTGGATAAAAACTGGAGATTTACCTGTAAGCCTGGCAAATAAATTATTGCATTGAAACACATCATGAAACTTTTCAAATAAATGCAATAGAGCCATGTATGCTAACAGGGAGATATAATAAAACTGAACCATAAACTGATAGTAGCAATTCCCAAATTCTGCTTATGTAATGGTTTATGTAGACACAAAGGAAAAATCTGGAAGGCTTTATGCCAAAATATTAACAGTACTGAATGCTGTTAGATGTGATAATTTTTACATATTCACAATTAACTTTTTACAATTATACCTTGTGTTTAGTTCTCTTTCAATTGTACTTCATTGTCTTAAACTTGAGTTCTACCACCAAAAAAATTTTAACTGCTTTGATTATTGACAGCAGATCTAGGTAGAGCCTATTCATCTTGTATAACTTAAATTTGACGTTTGTTGATTGGGAACTTTGCATTTCCCCTTCCCTTCAACTCCTGGCAACCACCAATCCACTCTTTGATTTGACTGGTTTAGATGCCTCATGTAAGTGGAATCATGCAATATTTATCCTTATAACTGGCTTATTTCACTTAGCTCAATATTCTTAAGATTTGCCCATGTTGCTTCATATTGCACCATTTTCCTCCTTTTTAAGACTGAGCAGTATTCCATTATATGTGTCAACTATATTTTCTTTACCCATTCATCTCTCAAAGGACATAAAGTTGTTTCCACATCTTGGCTATTATGTGTGAATAGTCTGACAATGATTATAAGAGCACTAATATCCTTTCAAGATCTTAATTTCAAGTCTTTTGGATAACTACCCAGAAGTGGGTTTGCTATATTATGCTGTGCTGTGCTTAGTCACTCAGTCATGTCTGACTCTTTGTAACCCTGTGGACTGTAGTCCGCCAGGCTCCCCTGTCCATGGGGATTCTCCAGGCAAGAACACTGGAGTGGCTTGCCATGTCCTCCTCCAGGGGATCTTCCCAACCGAGGGATTGAACCCAGGTCTCCTGAATTGTAGGCAGATTCTTTGCTGTCTCAGCCACCAGGGAAGCCCAAGAACACTGGAGTGGGCATCTTATCCCTTCTCCAGGGGATCTTCCTAACCCAGTAAGTGAGCCAGGGTCTCCTGCTTTGCAGGCAAGTTCTTTACCAGCTGAGCTACCAGAGAATCCCTGTTGTATCATATGATAGTTCTATTTTTAATTTTTTAGGGACCACCATACTGTTGTCCATAGCAGCTGTACCATTTTATATCTCCACCAAGGGTGTGCAAAGGTTTCTCCATATCTTCACCAGCACTTCCTGTCTTTTGTTTTATTTTCAAAAATATACAGTTCAGTGGCATGAGCACATTCCCATTGTTGTGTAACCATCACCACCATTCAGTTCCAGAAAAATTTCTCCAAAACATAATGTTTGGGTTTTTTTTCAATAACCACTTTTCGTTGCTGCTGCTGCTGCTAAGTCACTTCAGTTGTGTCTGACTCTGCACGACCCCACAGATGGCAGCCCACCAGGCTACCTCATCCCTGGGATTCTCCAGGCAAGATCACTGGAGTGGGTTGCCATTGCCTTTTCCAATGCATGAAAGTGAAAAGTGAAGTGAAGTCGCTCAGTCATGTCCAACCCTCAGCAACCCCATGGACTGCAGCCTTCCAGGCTCCTCCGTCCATGAGATTTTTCAGGCAAGAGTACTGGAGTGGGGTGCCATTGCCTTCTCCGACTTTTTACTGAGCTATAGTTAATTTACAGGGTTGTATTAGTTTATGGTGTACNCTCAGCAACCCCATGGACTGCAGCCTTCCAGGCTCCTCCGTCCATGAGATTTTTCAGGCAAGAGTACTGGAGTGGGGTGCCATTGCCTTCTCCGACTTTTTACTGAGCTATAGTTAATTTACAGGGTTGTATTAGTTTATGGTGTACAGCAAAATAATTTAGATATAGATGTAGATATAGATTTTTTTTTCAGAATTTGTTTTTCCTTCAAAGGTTATTGCAAGACATTGAACAGATAAACAACAACTTACTATATAACACAGGGAACTCTATTCGATGTCTTGTAATAATCTATAATGGAAAAATGCTCTGAAAAAGAATATCTGTATCTACATCTATATCTAAATCATTTTGCTGTATACCATAAACTTATACAACATTGTAAATTAATGATTTTTCAAATTTAAAAAAGTTATCAAAACAAGACCCAAACATTGGGTTTGGTGAAAGTTTTCATTTGAGATGGATGGTAGTGGTGGCATATAGTACTGTGTACATATTGAAGAAGGAAATGGTAACCCACTCCAGTATCCCATGAACAAAGGAGCCTGGGGGTCTACAGAGCATGGGGTCGCAAAGACACGCCTTAGTGACTGAACAGCAGCTAAATTCCCAAACTCCTAATTCATCTTCCCTCACTCCACCCACTAGCCCCTCTAGTAACCAAAATTCTGTTTTCTATGTTCATTTATACCATTTTTTAGATTCTTTTGTTTTTTGATTATCACCATCTTGACAGGTGTGAGATGATATCTTATTGTGGTTTAGATTTACATTTCCCTAATGATTAGTGACATTGAGCATTTTGTCATCTACCTGTTGGCCATTTGTATGTCTTCTTTAGAGAAATGGCTGTTCAGGTCCTTAATTTAGTACAAACAGCAAAAACAAACAAGCAGAATTATATCAAATGTACAGCAAAGGAAAAAGAGGTAACGATGAAATTTTATCTGATAAGGGGTTAATTTCTAAAATATATAAGAAACTCCCAGAATTATGCCTTATTTTTATAACAAGAAAAAAATCAATAAAGATATTTTCATCTTTAACATAAGATAAAATTAAGAGAAATCATGTTTGAGATTAATGAATTCAGAGGAAAAAGAAAGCCTGAGAACACAATGGCAAAGAAGGGGCTGTTGCTGTGGAGGAAATAAAAAAAGAAGTCGGGGGAGCTCTTAAAGATGACCCCAACTTAAACATTCAACAGCCAGCAACAGATCTTTCACCTACCAGAAAAAAAAAAAAAAAAAAACACCATCCTTAGCAAGCTCCCCTAAAGATATCCTACATGGAAAAATATCTAATGGTCACACATCTTTAAATAAACACATCTAGAACCAGCATACATGTGCCACACACACNAAAAAAAAAAAAAAAAAAACACCATCCTTAGCAAGCTCCCCTAAAGATATCCTACATGGAAAAATATCTAATGGTCACACATCTTTAAATAAACACATCTAGAACCAGCATACATGTGCCACACACACAAATAGTGTCCCTCAGAGGTTCCTCCTTAGAAGTAAACGTTGATCCCTTATTGGCACAGGGATTTCACAGGCGCAAACGATTTTATACAGCAAGCTTGCCAAAGTAGTCCAAACTCAAAACAGAGATCTATGAAAACTTCCAACATGTTAATGATGGGAAAAAACAATCTGTTTAATGCATGATCTTTTGGACAGATAGACAAACAGGTAGATCGATAGATAATAGATAGGCAGATAGATAAATAGGAAGATAGAGAGATACCCTTTGATCACATCTATTCCTTTATGTTTCCTCGAGCACAGTTCTTTTGTGGCAGAGGCATTTTTCAAAAACACAGACCCTCTTCTGTTTAATTAATAATCCCCCCAGAGATAAATCACGCCAGCGGCACCCTCTCTAAGCAGCCCTGTGGCAATGACCTAGTTTAAGAGCCTTTCATGTTTAGCTTGGGTTTACTATGTATTTTGAAAATTACTGCTCAATAGCTATTTTGGGAGATCAGCACTTTCCTTAGTAAGTTTAGCAATGAAGACTCATTTTTCCACACAGGAAGAAAGAACCGTAGAATAACAAAACTGAATTGATAACGAAGAGGGACTCTTTCCCTCCCTAGGAAACTACTAATAATAAGGCTAACATTTATGAAGCACTTTACAGGCACTGCCTTATTTGGTTCTCATAGAAATCCTATATATTAGATGGTATTGTTGCTCCCTGTTTAACTGGTGGGGAACCTGAGGCACAGAGAAGTTCAAAAGCTTTCCCCCAAATCACACAGCCAGCAAGTGGGAAAGATAGAATTCGGACTCAGGAAGTCCGGTTTCAAAGCCCATGGTCACCATTATGCTACGTATGCCATTCTAATGAATATAAAATTGATATTCATGTACTGACAGGGACGTGCCAGACATTGGATAAGCATGATCACACTTAGCTCTCACAATGACACTGAGTTGGCATAATTCTTATTCCTAGAGAAGTGAATTGAAACACAGCAAAGAATTTAGTGAGCTCTCTTTTATTTTTAATTACTGTGATGTGCTGTGTGCTGTGCTTACTCGCTCAGTCGTGTCTGACTCTTTGCAACCCCATGGACTGCAGCCCACCAGGCTCCTCTGTCCATGGAATTCTCCAGACAAGAATACTGGAGTAGATTACCACGCCCTTCTCCAGGGGATTTTCCTGACCCAAGGATCAAACCTAGGTCTTCCTCATTGCAGGCAGATTCTTTACTGTCTGAACCACCAAGGACGCCCCTAAGTTATTGTGATAAAAACCCTGAACATGAGATCAATCCTCTTCACAGATATTTACATGTACAGTACAATATTGTTAAATACAGGCACAGTGTGGTAGGGTACATCGCTAGACCTTACTCATCTTGCCTAAGGACTTCCCAAGTGGTGCAGCAGTAAAGAATACTTCTGCCTATACAGGATATGTAGGAGATGTGGGTTCGATCCCTGGGTTGGGAAGATCCCGAGGAGGGGGAAATGGCAATATTCTTGCCTGGAGAATCACATTGACAGAGGAGCCTGGCAGGATGCAATCCATGGGATTACAAAGAGTCAGACAGGACTGAGCAGCTGAGCACACACACACGGATCTTGCATAAGTGAAACTTTATACCCATTATAGGCCACTTCCTATATTTCCCTCCCCAGCTCCAGACAACCGCCATTCTACCTTCTGTTTGTATGTGTTTGGCTTTTTATTTTAACTTTCTGGGCATGCTGAGCAGCATGTGGGCTCTTAGTTCCTCAACCAGGGATCAAACCCATGTCCCCTGCATTAGAAATGCAGTCTTATTAACCACTGGACTGCCAGGGAAGCCCCATATTTGGCTACTTTATATGCCTCATAGAAGTGGAATGATGCAGTATTGTCCTTCTGCTCCTGGCTTTTCACTTAACATGATGTCGCCTCGATTCATCCATATTTTCACAGATCTCAGGATTTTCTTCATTTTATGGCTGAATGGTACTCCATGATATGTTCAGACCACACACATGCAGAAGCTGAAAGATCAGGCAGGTCCAGAATCAGGAAGAAAGGCTGAGAGGGAAAGTGAGTGCAAGACACAGGATGACCAAGTCTGAATGGTCTCTATGGAAATATGGGGATCAGGGTGGACTAAAATGAAGTTACTAAGGGGAAGTAGATATTGACACCGCATTTGCCTTCTTCTTATTGACTCTGGTCTTGGCCCCAATCCAGGTTATAAATGAAGAAGTTTCTGGCTTCATCCATCCTATTAATTAAATCAAACTTTTATCTTCTCTTAGAACGAGACAATTTCCTGGATGGCGCACTAAATCCCAGTGAATATCCTCTCTGGGGAAGAAAGGACCCCATTCTTGCAGAGCGACCTTCCACCACATCCTATGTTTCCCGCTGCACACAGCTACCTCCACCCAGGCCCAGGAATTCTCGAATAAAATGGACCCAAACCTAACTTCTTTTTTGCTACAGAACTGAGGTGAAATGTTGGCTTGAGTTTGAGAAGACTAAAATAAACATGATGGATGTTATTTGAAAAATCTAAGATGTCATTGTGTATTGCATTTGTTTGCCCTAAATCCATTTTTCTATTAGGTTATTATTAATTAGCATTTGTTTAGCATCAACTAGGTACTCAAAGCCAGACTAGAAATATAAGAGAATAACCCTGCCCAGGATGGGTCCCAAGTAGGATTTCTTCAAGCAGCTCACCACCTACACTTAACCCCCAGAGGAATTGCACATACTCCAAAGAAATGTTCTGACAATACGTTTTCAGGAAAATAACTCAAAAAGAATCACTTTACACGCATTCACCATATGGGACAGGCAGAGTCTTGAGCCAAATAAAAATTTTTAAGGGAAAAAAGAGTGAGATTTCGTACAAAATAACTGAAAATGTATGAGACTCAAAAGTCTCCTGGAAGTTGTAAATAACTGAAAATAGGAAGTGAGAAATTATTTTTCAATTATTTTATGGCAAGAACACTTAGTAGAGATGTGGATAAATCTGATAACTTCATAAAAATATGATGGACAGATCTAGATAAAGAGAAGCATCTCTCTGAACCACATGATAAAAAAAATAATGCCTGGATGGATTTTTGCCAAATTTGGCAGATACCTGTGGGGATTATCTGTGGTGTATTGTCTCAATTTGAATTCCCCTAAGAGAAAACCCAAAGGATGGGGTGGGAGTTGATTATTTGGGAAGACAGGCAACACAGTGAGAAAGTGGGGAAGGGAGAAAAGCAGGTGGAAGGATGTGATCATGTCAGTTACCACTGGGGGTGCTGGGACTCAGTCTCATTGGGGACCCACTGGAAGGAAGTGTTGTCCCCACTGAGGGGGCAAATCTGGGGTATTTTTCCACCAATGCCTGTACATCACTAGTTACAGAGTTCCCAGAGAAGCATCTAAACACCTTAGGCTCGACTGTGTGTGGTCAGACGTCTTTGCGCAGGAAGACACAGGTGCGTAGGAAGCTGTGTGTGTTTTACTCTTTCATTATACAAGTGCTCAATATCGAAGACACATGTTGCACTGAGTATGCATACTGTATATTACATAGAAGCTAAATATATAATATGTATTCTTAATCTATATACATAGACTCAAACACTGAGCTTCCCAGGTGGTGCCAGTGGTAAAAAACCCATTTGCCAATGCAAGAGACAAAACAGAGGCGGGTTCGACCCCTAGGTTGGGAAGATCACCTGGAGGAGGCAATAGCAACCCACTCCAGTTTTCTTACCTGGAGAATCCTCATGGACAGAGAGGCCTGGTGAACTACAGTCTTTGGGTCTCAAAGAGTCGGGCACAACTGAAGCAACTTAGCACAGCATACCCAGACTCAAACACACTCAGCTTCCTACAGGTATTCTGGAGAACACATGCATAGTATACATGTATTACATATAGAACACATTTTTTAAGTATATGTTCTACAGAATATAGGTCATATAGAGAAAAGCCTTCATCCATGAGCATAACCTGGCAGACAGACATAGTCGTGGCAGCAGTGATCTAGGCATCCTTGGGCGGACAGCCTCTGACCCTCAGTAGAGAAACATGTGACTGTTGTGCCTACAGCCTGGCCAAGTCCTTTTGGNTCCATGAGCATAACCTGGCCTGGGTCCCGCAGACAGACATAGTCGTGGCAGCAGTGATCTAGGCATCCTTGGGCGGACAGCCAAGGATGAGCTGGACAGCCTCTGACCCTCAGTAGAGAAACATGTGACTGTTGTGCCTACAGCCTGGCCAAGTCCTTTTGGCTATGACCTGGGGAGCAGCTGATGGCTCCCAGGTCCAGGTGTGAAACTAAGATGAAAGAGACATGGGGACTGGTGGATACTTTGAGGCTGATGCTTCTGAGCAGTTGGCTGCAGCCGCTGACACAAGTGTTCACTTGGGTTCCAATTTATTAAATTCTTTTAGTCACAGACTCTGCTCTAGTACCATTTCTGCCTCTCAACCCCAGCACCAAAACTAAAGCATATGTTTAAGTTTCTAAAAATGGACATACATACTATAATGTATATAATATTATGGATTTTCCAAGTAGTGCTAGCGGTAAAGAACCTGGCTGCCAGTGCAGGAGATATGAGGCGCGGGTTCAATCCCTGGGTCACAAAGATCTCCTGGAGGAGGGCATGGCCACCCACTCCAGTATTCTTGCCTGGAGAATCCCATGGACAGAGGACTGGTGGGCGACAGTCCAAAATGTCACAAAAAGTCAGACACGACTGAAGTAACTTAGCATGTATGCACGCATGCCTATAATACTATATAAATATACCTCTTTCTGATGAAGAGCAAAAATCAGCCTGGAAGAAGAGACTCAAATAAGATAGAACAGTACAATCAACAAGTTTGTGTTCAGTGAACTTTTGAAAGTGACAACACTTCCAATTTCAGTGGTATTGTAGGAAAAACTATAGGTTAATGGAGCTACTCAGAACACCCCTGCCCTTGCTTTTCTACCATAAAAAGTTAAATTATTTAAAAAAGAAACATTCTCTTGAGTGGTTGCAGGTCACTTTGGATTAGCGAAGTTTCCCCCATAGAGTTTAGTTGTGAAATATTCATGGGTTTCAGAGAGACCAGGTTTATCAACTTGGAGAGTTATCTGCCTTACCAGCTCCACCCTGCATGTCTCCCTCTGGAGGCATTTTCTCTTTGACAGCCTAGAGCCTAGGGTTTGGGGAATCAGTGATGGAGGAAAAAGGGAGAGAGGGAAAGAGGGCAGGACAGAGCTCTCTGGGGAGGGTTGAAGGAATAGAACGAAATATCCCAGCTCTGCTACAAGGATTGAGAGAATTGCTTTCAGGAGTTGTTGCTCTCAATGTTGTGGTCATGAATTCAATCTTCTTTAACGTTCGTTGAGAAATAGGAGTCCTAATGAGAATGCCTTCTCAATGCTTTGCGCTGTCTTTGACTGTGATGCATGCAAAGACCAATAACCTGGCTCTCTGAACCATCTACCTAAACCACTGCTACACCAACTGTGGTCCTCCAGCCAGAGCAGCGGAATCACCTGGAAGGTTATTAGGAATGCAAATTCTAAGGCCGCAGCCCAGGCCTACCGAATTAGAATCCCTGATGGTGATGTCCAGGAATCTGCATTTTAACAAGCTTTCCAGGTGGTTCTTACAAAAGTTAAAGTTTGAGAACCATTGATCTTGATAATTTGATGACCTCTCCAGAGGCCCTGAGAGTTTTGTTCCTGAGTCCAGAGAGAAAGTCTATTTCAGAAAAGCACTTGGTAACCACTCAATAAATGTCTATTTCTTTACTTTCTGGAATCATGTATATAAAGATTTCCTAATCAAGTTAAATCACAGATGTTCTTATGGCAGAAACATAAGAGCAACAGGAAGTAACTACCTTTCAGCCCAGATCTTGAACTCAGAGTTAGCATGGGAAATGTCTTACCTCTTATTATTTCTCTTAGCATAACTTCTTTCCAAAGCTGGTTTCAGCAGATTGGTCACTAACTTCTCCTCCTCCCCACCCAGGTTCCTCTGTTTCTTTTATGAACTTAACCATCTTTTTGAACTTCATACAATCAGTCATCTGTGCCAGAATAGAAAACCAATATTTCCCCTATTTTCCTGAGAAGTCTGCAGTCTTCTTGTCCTGAGTGGGCAGAGTGTGTAGAAATAAAGGACGGGATATTTTCATAGCAAGATCAAGGTCCAGATGGAGGGTTTTCGTTGGCTTTTCGTCGAATTCAGAGCTACATCGCTTCCGTTTCTACATCCATCCTATTTTCTGCAGAACTCCCCTGAGTGCTGCCACCTGTGGGCACTTACTGTTTTCCATTGTCTGACTTTTCTAGGCTGTTCACCGCAAATCTCTTCAAAACCCCCAGTAGTTGTTTTTTTCCACACAGAGCTGACTTCTTCTTAAAGAAGCCACACAATTCTTTCCTGAATTGATGGATTATAGTGGGACTTGGATTCTGAGTTTTGGAGGGTTCTAGAAGAAGTCAAGCAGCCTTGGAGGGAGACCAGCATTTCTCCCTTGGGTTCTCCTGAGAAGATGGATCTAGGATGTCCTGAGGTTGGAGAAGGAGGAAGTTCAAAGCCGGATGAGAAAGGTTGCTGAAGGAGGTTGCTGAAGTTCCTGCATCACTCTGGCCAGCTCTGGAGCCCAGTCTTTTGGTCTTGGTGCTAATATCTTAGGCACAGATCTGTCAGCATTTCTAGTATCTAAAGCGCTAGCTCCAGTGGGCATCAACATAAAGACAGAACCGGGTGTTCTGGAACAGAGAGCTGGCAGGGATGGACACATGGAGCCCCCAGAGCCCTAATAACATATTCTCCCTCAGAACAAAATCAAAAGAGTGACTCTTAACCTCCCGAGAATCATTAGGTCACCACGCAACCTCTCAGTTCTGCCCAAATAGAAAAGAGGTGCAGGTGCAGTTCACTAAGAGAAAATGAAAAACAATCCTGAGTTGCTGGCCGTGAACATGTGTGGGTGCTCCATAGTGGATATAAAGTATGACTTCAAAGACCCCTTTCAGATGGTCTAGGAGTCCTCTCTCACACAGCCCCCTGCCCCACCTCCTCTCTAACATCCCTAGAAGGACCTTGAGTTCTGCTAAAGGGTCAGCCGGCGACTCTGTGTTAGAGTTTAGGGCATAGCTCCAGCCTGGTCCTTCACACTCCCTGGGGCATCTCTGAGGCTCTCCCGATGTTCTGTCCCAACCTGTGTTATTTTGATGTGTTCATTTCCTAACAAGGTCTTCATCTCATTACTCTCCTGTTCCACCCAAAGTAAAAGATGAAAGAAAGGTCACCACTATTGTATGGAAACTCGGGAACCCTGAAATGAAACCTCTTAACTTTTGAAAGAAACCATGCAGAAAGGCTCCCCTGGTGGCTCAGTAGTTAAGAGTCTGCTTGCCAGTGCAAGAAAGGTGGGTTCGATCCTTGATCCCGAAAGATCCCACGTGCCACAAAGCAACTAGAGAGCAGCCCCTGCTCACTGCAACTAGAGAAAAGCCTGTGCAGCAGCAAAAACCCAGCAGAGCAAAAAATGAATAAAATTATTTTTAAAAAAGAAACTAGGAGAAAGATAATTGTCAGAAGAACCAGATATGAGCTATTTCTCACTGCTTCCCAGACCTTCTCTACGTTGGACTCTTCACTCAGGTCTTCCTGGATGTTCCCTTCCCCAGCCACTCACAGTTCTGCACAACCTGAACGTGGGAGGAAGGAAACCCAATCAAATAATGATGATGACGATGATGGAGGTGCTGGTGGTGACACCATTAAATATAACCGTGTCATGTATTGTTACATATCCTGAGTCTTTACCTGAAAACTGTTGATCTATTTAGTTCTCATACAGCTTTATAAGGTAGACACTAATAGCATGCCAATTTTTTAGATAAGGAAACTAATGCACAGAAAAGTTATGCAAAATCCCACAGCTACAGATCAGGGATATGAACTCAAATAGTCTGGCTTAAGAGCCTGTGTTTATAATCACTAGGGGAAAGTCTTGGAGCTTGACAAACCTCAGTTAGAATCCCACCTCCACCATTTGCCTGCATGCTGTTAGACTATGACATACCTTCTTTGAGCCACTGTCTCATCTCCTGTAAAATGGAAATTTTCAATAGGAACCCTTATCTCAGTGCACTGAGGGAGAAGCAAACGAGACCAAGTCTGCAAATCTCATGCCCACCAAAGAGTCACGCCCAGTGCACATTCACCTCCCACACCCGACTCTGACTCTGTTCCTCAACACAGCACAAGAGCCGGTCCATTTCTCCCAGCCCAGCCACCCTCCTCCATATTGAAATACAGAAAATGACAGAAAAGGGGGAGATTTTCTTCTCCACTTTAGCAAACTCTCATGACACTTCTAGCTACTGCTCTTCAAACTAGCCTACCAAAGGGACCCTGCCCGTCTTGCCTACCTGGGGAGAGTCTGGGTCCCATCACTTTCACCTGAAAGCTCCAGTTTGCCACGCTCCCCTAGTGACACAAAAGAGCAGGGTCTCCTCTGAGTTCCATCACTTTGACTTCAATTTGGCTTTCCAACTTACTTACTCAAATCGTTTTACCTCCTCTTGGTCTCAGTTTCTCCAGCTGTAAAATGGGGCTAATATTTGTTTTGACTGCATAACGTTGTTGCTAGGGAGGATTCAGTGAGACAATGTTATCTACTACCACTTGATAAGAATATCAAGTATGCATCTCCATGAGAAGGAAGTTAAAAAGGGCTTAGACTCCCCATGTTATCCTCCACATAAGTCCCTATTCAGGAGCCCCTCCATCCTGGTTTCTGTCCACACCCACCCCCCCACCACCACCAGACACCATCACCAAACTGACACAAAACAGCAGCTTTCCCTGGTTCCTTGAAAAGCTTTTCTGGTCTTGGATTGATTCTGATGGAATTGCCTTGTATGGACATGTCTTCATCATGAAAATAGTAAATGTTTTCCCTACATCTTTCTCCCAAAATGGAGGTGCACAAGATTGTTCAGGGAGCCAGAGGAGGGCCTCTAAGCCCTCAGTTCATTCTCAGGCTCTGGCTTAAAGAAGAGAGACCCATGACTGGAGAGGCCACTCCATGATTCCACCCAACTCTACGAATCATTGGAACTCAACCAAAGTCATTGTGGTGTCCCTTTGTTTGAGCCCAAGTAGCATGAAATTTCCATTTCCTATATTTATTTTTCTTCCTATATTTTATTTCCTGTATTTACCTTGGTTCCTGTCTTTGGAAAATATCCCACCTCAGCCTCCACCGCCTTTTCCCCTCTGGCAACAGCTGACCTCTGCTTCTACCAAACAAAGCTGGGTTTTCACTGCTTTCAACCCCATATAATGAAAGTGAGAAGGATACTAAGCCCCTCCCTCATCTTGCCAGTCTCAGAGGAAGTTCCTCTGACCTTCCACTATTGTTATTATATTATCCTCATTACCGTGACCACTGCCAGCCTGGGCCCACCCTGCATCCCACCTCCTTATTTCCCAAGGCCCCATTGTTCAGGGTTTCCACCGTCACGCCTTTGCTCTGGCCACTGCAAAGCCCATAAAGTAACCCAACAACTCTGAGCCATCATCCCACCTCCCCAGCCGTGTCTCGCTTACTGTCCACACACAGCACCTCCACCTCTGAGTCACTCTCCCTCCGTCACCTCTTCCTGCCCCATATCCTGGCCTGCTCCCTCACCAGTCTTCCACAACAAACTTTCCCTCAACTCTTCACACTCTGGGGTCCTGCACTCAGAGAGGAACTTGAATTCTTGCATCGCTCTCCTTTGTTAAGCACTGGTGGACTTAACTAAGCACCCGTGTTTAACTTAGCTAAGTTAAACAATGCCTATGATGGTCTTGCCATCTCCAGGACTTCCTCCAATGAGCTGCTGGAATCATCTCCCCAAAACTCAGAAGGATCAGTCTATCCACCCCTCTGCTTCCCATCCTGCAATGAGTCCCCATTCTCTAGGAAATAAAGGGCAAGTTCCTTACTGCTTTTATTTTTCTTTTCACTGCCTTTTTTCCTGAAGTTGTAAAACTAATATATGTTCTTTGCACAAATTGTTAAAATTCAGGAGATTTTGTTGTTGTGGTTCAGTGCCTCAGTCAGGTCCAACTCTTTGTGACCTCATGGACTGCAACACACCATGGTTCCCTATCCTTCACCGTCTCCTGGAGATTACTCAAACTCATGTCCATTGAGTCAGTGATGACATCCACCCATCTCATCCCCTGTCATCCCTTTCTCCTACTGCCCTCAGTTTTTCCCAGCATCAGGGTTTTTTCCAGTGAGTCAGCTCTTTGCACCAGGTGGCCAAAGTATTGGAGCTTCAATTTCAACATCAGTCCTTCCAAAGAATATTCAGGGTTGATTCCCTTTAGGATTGACTGGCTTGATCTTCTTGCTGTCCAAGGGGCTCTCAAGAGTCTTCTTAAGCACCATCACTTATTACTTTCTATCTAATAATATTATTATAATTTGGTTTTAATGATACATATTTTAAATATATATAATATATATTTAAATAATAATATATTATTTAAATATATTAAATAATATATTTAATATAAATATNCATCAAACAAAATATACTGAATATCAAAAACTGTTACGAGAGATAAAAAAGGAACTAATATATTGATTGCAAAGAAATAGAGGAAAACAGAAGGGGAAAGGCTAGAGATCTCAAGAAAACTGGAAATATTAAAGGAACATTTCATCCAAAGATGGACACAATAAAGGACAGAAATGGTAAAGACCAAATAGCAGCAGAAGAGATCAAGAAGTGATGGCAAGATTACACAGAACTGTCCAAAACAGATGTTAATGACTTGGATAAACCAATGGTATGGTCACTCATCCAGAGCCAGACATTCTGAACTGTGGAGTGGACCTCAGAACACACTGCTGCTAATAAAGCTAGTGGAGGTGGAAGGAATTCCAGCTGAGCTATTTAAAATCCTAAAAGATGATGCTTTTAAAGTGCTGCACTCAATATGTCATCAAATTTGGAAAACCCAATAGTGGCCACAGAACTGGAAAAGTTCAATCCTAGTTCAACTCATCCCAGTTCCCAAGAAGGGCAATATTAAAGAATGTTCAAAGCACCAGATAATTGCACTCATCTCCCATGCTAGTAAGATTATGCTTAAAATCCATCAAGCTAGGCTTCAGCATTATGTAAACTGANTGGAAAAGTTCAATCCTAGTTCAACTCATCCCAGTTCCCAAGAAGGGCAATATTAAAGAATGTTCAAAGCACCAGATAATTGCACTCATCTCCCATGCTAGTAAGATTATGCTTAAAATCCATCAAGCTAGGCTTCAGCATTATGTAAACTGAGAATTTCCAGATGTTCAAGCTGGGTTTAGAAAAGGCAGAGGAACCAGAGATCAAATTGCCAACATCCGCTGGATCACAAAAAAAGCAAGAGAATTCCAGAAAAACATCTACTTCTGTTTCATTTGACTACACTAAAAAGACTTTGACCGTGGATCATAACAAATTGTGAAAAACTCTTAGAGATGAGAATACCAGACAGTGCTGCAGTCCATGGGATTTCAGAGTCAGACGTGACTGAGTGGCTAACACTGATTGACTGACTGATAAACATCAGTGCTACAAAATATATGACACATACAGTGACACATAAGGGGATTTTAAGAATCCCCATTATTGTAGAAAAGGAATTTCTACAATAATAGTTTCAGACTTTAATACCTCACTTTCATTAAAATATAAAACATCCAAATAGATGATCAATAAAGAAATAGAGAATGCCATAAACTAAATGTACCAAACAGATGTATACAGAATACTCCACAAAAATAACAACATGATAGACATTTTTCTCAACACATGGAGCATTCTCTAGAATAGACTATATGTGGGCTGTAAAACAAGTCAACAAATTTACAAAGATTGATATCATACAAATATCCTTTCCAATCACAATGGAATGAAATTAGAAACCAGTATCAGGCAAAACTGAAAAATTCACAAATATGTGGAAATTAAACACACTAAACAACCACACTTAAGTAACCAATGGGTCAAAGAAGGTATCTCAAGGGAAATTAGAAAATATTTTCAGACAAATAAAAACAAAAATGTAAAATGCATGTAATGTAGCTTATATAATAAGATGAAAACTTATAGCTGTAAATGCTTCTATTAAAAAAATAGAGTGATAACAAAAAGTAATGTAACTTTGCACCTTAAGGAACTAGAAAAAAGAAGTGGCAAACCCAAAGTTAGAAAAGAAGACTATAATAAGAAGTAAATAATTATTTGAGTGAAATAGAGAATAGGGCTTCCCAGGAGGTGCTAGTGGTAAAGAACCTACCTACCAATGCAGGAGACATAAGAGACATTTCAATCCCTGGGAGATCCCCTGGAGGAGGGCATGGCAACCCACTCAAGTATTCTTGCTGAAGAATCCCATGGATAGAGAGCCTGGTGGGCTACAGTCCAAAGAGTTGCAAATTGTCTGACACAACTGAAGCAACTTGGCACACACAGAGAATAGAAAAGCAATAGTGGAAAATCAATGAAACCAAAAGTTATTTCTTTCTAAAGATCAACTAAATTATCTAACCATTAACTACTTTAAGAAAAAAGAGAAAATTCAACTTATTAAAATCAGAAGTGAAATTGGGAACATTATGACCCATTACCNGACACCATCACCAAACTGACACAAAACAGCAGCTTTCCCTGGTTCCTTGAAAAGCTTTTCTGGTCTTGGATTGATTCTGATGGAATTGCCTTGTATGGACATGTCTTCATCATGAAAATAGTAAATGTTTTCCCTACATCTTTCTCCCAAAATGGAGGTGCACAAGATTGTTCAGGGAGCCAGAGGAGGGCCTCTAAGCCCTCAGTTCATTCTCAGGCTCTGGCTTAAAGAAGAGAGACCCATGACTGGAGAGGCCACTCCATGATTCCACCCAACTCTACGAATCATTGGAACTCAACCAAAGTCATTGTGGTGTCCCTTTGTTTGAGCCCAAGTAGCATGAAATTTCCATTTCCTATATTTATTTTTCTTCCTATATTTTATTTCCTGTATTTACCTTGGTTCCTGTCTTTGGAAAATATCCCACCTCAGCCTCCACCGCCTTTTCCCCTCTGGCAACAGCTGACCTCTGCTTCTACCAAACAAAGCTGGGTTTTCACTGCTTTCAACCCCATATAATGAAAGTGAGAAGGATACTAAGCCCCTCCCTCATCTTGCCAGTCTCAGAGGAAGTTCCTCTGACCTTCCACTATTGTTATTATATTATCCTCATTACCGTGACCACTGCCAGCCTGGGCCCACCCTGCATCCCACCTCCTTATTTCCCAAGGCCCCATTGTTCAGGGTTTCCACCGTCACGCCTTTGCTCTGGCCACTGCAAAGCCCATAAAGTAACCCAATAACTCTGAGCCATCATCCCACTCCCCCAGCCGTGTCTCGCTTACTGTCCACACACAGCACCTCCACCTCTGAGTCACTCTCCCTCCGTCACCTCTTCCTGCCCCATATCCTGGCCTGCTCCCTCACCAGTCTTCCACAACAAACTTTCCCTCAACTCTTCACACTCTGGGGTCCTGCACTCAGAGAGGAACTTGAATTCTTGCATCGCTCTCCTTTGTTAAGCACTGGTGGACTTAACTAAGCACCCGTGTTTAACTTAGCTAAGTTAAACAATGCCTATGATGGTCTTGCCATCTCCAGGACTTCCTCCAATGAGCTGCTGGAATCATCTCCCCAAAACTCAGAAGGATCAGTCTATCCACCCCTCTGCTTCCCATCCTGCAATGAGTCCCCATTCTCTAGGAAATAAAGGGCAAGTTCCTTACTGCTTTTATTTTTCTTTTCACTGCCTTTTTTCCTGAAGTTGTAAAACTAATATATGTTCTTTGCACAAATTGTTAAAATTCAGGAGATTTTGTTGTTGTGGTTCAGTGCCTCAGTCAGGTCCAACTCTTTGTGACCTCATGGACTGCAACACACCATGGTTCCCTATCCTTCACCGTCTCCTGGAGATTACTCAAACTCATGTCCATTGAGTCAGTGATGACATCCACCCATCTCATCCCCTGTCATCCCTTTCTCCTACTGCCCTCAGTTTTTCCCAGCATCAGGGTTTTTTCCAGTGAGTCAGCTCTTTGCACCAGGTGGCCAAAGTATTGGAGCTTCAATTTCAACATCAGTCCTTCCAAAGAATATTCAGGGTTGATTCCCTTTAGGATTGACTGGCTTGATCTTCTTGCTGTCCAAGGGGCTCTCAAGAGTCTTCTTAAGCACCATCACTTATTACTTTCTATCTATTAATATTATTATAATTTGGTTTTAATGATACATATTTTAAATATATATAATATATATTTAAATAATAATATATTATTTAAATATATTAAATAATATATTTAATATAAATATATTATATATTTAGCATGCATGTGTATATTTAGAATATATATGATTTGAAACTAAATATTAATAACAAAAAGTGTATATTTTATGTCTGTATCTATGTGTATATTTTAGGTGTCTATGTATGTCATACATAGATATATAAGTATATAATGGGATAATAATATGTATGGGGTTTTGTAAGTCTGCTTTTTTGCTAAAAATATACTGTGAACATTTCCCCATTTAGTAAATACCCTTCTAAATCTTGATTTTTGATGTTCACATAGTACTCCATTGCTAAATCTATGATAACCAGTCCTCTATTGTTGGACATTTGTTTTCTCGCAAGTTTTTAAAATTATAAATAATAACTTGATTTTAAAAACTAAGCATTTCATATTTAGTTTCTATCGACATCAAAATATCATCCTGGCCACTGACCACAAAGTCCCAAACACATTGAGATTCTTATTAGTTATAAACCCACTGTTCCTTTTTCTACTTCCGGCCTCTATAGCTTTGCACATTCTAATTCTCCTGCCAGGATGACCTTGAACTGGCCCCTTTCAGCCCAAACTCCTCTGGATGCTTTAAAACCCAATTCAACTGCAATACTTTATAGGAAGATCTCCTTGATTGCACTAATCCAGGAGTCAGCAGACTTTTCCTATAATGGGCCAGAGTATGTTTTAGGCTTTGTGGGTTTCACAGGGTCTGATGAAACCACTCTGCTGTGCTATTTTAGTGTGATAGCAGCTGTAGACAATATGCCAACAAGTGGGATGGCTGAGTGCCTATCATTTGTGGACACTGAAGGTTTAATTACATATAATTTTTATGTAACGTGAAATACTATTATTTTTTATTATTTTTCAGCCAATAAAATTTGAAAAGCATTTTGAACATGTGACTCATATAAAAATATGCATTGGACTGAAATAGGCCACAGGATAGTTTCTTGACCCCAACACTAAACACTTCCTCCTTCCTCTGCTTTTCCAATGTCCCAGGGTACCATAAACACAGCCATTTGGGTGCTGGGCTAAGCACCCAAGCACCCAAATGGCTAAATCTTTCATTCTGCCACTACATGAGTCATTTTCAGAGATGAAAATTCAGAAATTATAGTGAATTTTCACCTCTGAAAATTTCCATCTCTCCCAGACCCTGACTTGGGTCTAGAGCCCAGGAGATATACAATCCATGTTTGTTGAAGGAAGGACGTAGCAGAGTTGGGAGGAAGTGAAAGAGACAAAATCCAGACTATGGTGTCTTTCATAAAATATTTTCTTCCACTGACTTGCAGAAATGAATCCTTCATTCAGAAGAGTTTGCTTGTTATTCTTTGTGTTACCGTGTCCAGTGACATAAAATTGAAAGCTATTAAAATTCTCTAATGTATTGGGGTTTTTTTTTAACAGATTGTATCTGAGATGCACAGAACCAGGGTTGTGTCACAGATCAAGTTCCCAGGATGTCAACTCTGAGATGGATATTCAGGTACATGCAGTTTATTGGCGAGTGCTCTCAAGATCAACTTGTGAAGGGTACAGGAAGAAAGACTGGCCAGGGGAGAAATTGAACTGTGATATAGTTGCAACAGAAGCATCAGTCGGTTCCATAAGGAGTCCTGGAGCTGGGATAGCTTTTCAGGGCTGTTCCAAACTGGGGTGAGAGGGACAAACCATTATAGTCTGCACTGATTGGTCATTGGGTGCAAGTTTCCACAAAAAGTAACATGATCCTGGACCAAGAGTCTTTCTTTGGCTGAGGGCAACTTTCTGAGGATTCAATAGAGGACTCTCCACTGCCCATACCACCAGTACCTATAAGAATAAGTTACAGGACTTCTCTGGTGGTGCAGTGGTTAAGTATCTGCCTGCCAGTGCAGGGGACACAGGTTCCATCCCTGGTCTGGAAAGATCCCACACGTCTTGCGGCAACTGAGCCTGTGCATCACAAGTACTCAGTACTCTAGAACCCATGCTCTGCAACAAGTGAAGCCTCCACAATAAGAAACTTGTTCACTCCAACTAGAGAAAGCCCACATTAAGCTATGAAGACTTGGCTCAACCAAAAATAAATAACAGTTTTTAAAAAGATAGTTTACTCCCCAAGAGTCTTAGAAGCTTCGCCTCTAGGACTTCCTTGGTGGCTCGGTGGATAGGAATCCAGCTGCCAGTGCAGGGGACTCTGGGTTGATCCCTGGCCTGGGGAGATTCTATATGTTGCAGAGCAACAAAGCCCATGTGCCACAACTACTGAGCCCAAAGCTAGAGCCTGCAAGCTGAAACTACTGAGCCCACATGCTGCAACTACTGAAGCTCACACGCTCCGGGGCTTGTGCTCAGAGACAAGAGAAGACACCACAATGAGAAGCCCACACACCGCAACAAAGAGCAGCCCCCACTTGCCGCAATTAGAGAAAAGCCCGAGCAGCAACATAGCCCAAACAATCGTAAAATACACACGATCTTAATGTCCTTAGAGCTGCCCGTGTTCATACAATGGCCACCACTAGCCACGCATGACTAAATTTACATGAATTAAAATTAAATAAATTTTAAAAATCAGTCCCTCAGTTGCACTACTAACTACCCAGTAGCCACGTGTGGCTAGTGGCTAGCTAACCTACTGATAAGTACATATATAGAACATTTCCATCGTACTAGAAAGTTCTACTGGACAGTGCCCCACTAGAGAATAGACCATCATTGGAGGTTTCTAATACTGAAAAAAATAATAATAATAGACATGGCCCTCTGACAGGTCAATCTAGTTGAGAAAATAAAGCAACAAGGCAGAAATGATCATTTCTTAATGATAACTAAATAAAAGAACCCCAAGTAAAGTATTTACATTGACCACAACCCTTCTCTCACCCCTCCTGACTTCATCAGGTCTTTGGAGTTCAGCTTACCCTTACACTCAAGAAACTTCTAGGACATTGGTGAGCATGAATCTTAGCTACATACCAGGTGATCCAATTGTATTAAGAGAATACATTTTTAGAGCAGCGTTGGGTCTTCCACATAGGTGTGGGGTTATTAACTGGCTAAAATCCAAAGTATCTACCTATAGGAATGCTATTTTTTTACATGAAAGCAAGCAATCAGTTTGGCCCAGCCATCTTCCTCTATGGTGTTGTCATCAATTGGAAGTCAGTCTAGAACAGAGAAGAAGGGTTGATTTGTGGGTCACTGGGACTCATGTCCCATCTCTGTTGCCACTAAATAGCAGTGTGACCTTGGGCAAGTCACACCATCTGCATTTTCTCATTGTTCTCACTTATGATATGAAAATAATATTCCCTATATTACTTACCCCACAAGTGCTTAGGGAAGATATAAAATGGAATCATGAAAGGTAGAATATTTTCTAAACTAAGTACCCAGCTAAAATAAAAGGGAAATAATCCATTTAATGCAAAGGTCAAATCTAACTCATCACTTTATGGATTTAAACTGCACAGTACCAGAAGTGATCCGTCCACAGCAGGTGCAGGCATATGGTCTCTAGGTTCCCAAACAAGGTTTCCTAGTCCTTGAATGCCCTTTGAATCCTTTGAAATGTCCATAGTGTGCTTAGCAGGATTAAAATCTCTAAATAGTAGATTTTAACATCAACCATAAAAATATCAGAGTCACTCCCATGTTATAAAGTTGTCTTGAAACACCTATAAAAGCACTCACACTCCGTGGATTGCCTTTGCGCTCCCTTCATTACTGCAATGTCCTGGAAATGCAATATTCACCCTCTGGCCTTCTCACTAGGTGATATTCTCATGCATTTCAGGAGAACAAGGTCTTTCCTGGTTGGCATGAAGTTGTAACTCCTAGCTCTTAACCATAAGATATTAAACTTCATCATCATCCCATTCAGCCTTAAAAATCCACGTACAGCCATGATAACCACAAACTCAGTTGTAGCAAAAATGTATATTACGTGCTGACAAGACTTGGTAGCATGCCTACAATGGGGTGGATGGACAACCACAAACCCTTGTAAGCCAGGACTTCAGAACTAATAATAAGATGTGAAAATCGATAATGGAGACTGATTTTAGAACCAAAATCCCAGAACAGGTGCTGTGTGTTTTCTTTGCATTGTAGCACATACATTTAAACAGCCCTTCACCAAACAAAGCGTATTTTTATGTTTCATCTGTGGGTCTGACAATGCCCTCTGTTCATCCCAACAATATCCTGTCATCTCCTACTCTCCATTTCATTCAGTCTACTTCAGCCACAGTATCTTCCTGCTTTTCCTTGCAAGTGTCAGACTTTCTCCTGCTAAAGACTTCACTTGGAAGTCTTGAACATTGGGGTGCATTTATCTCTTTGCATTAGTATTTTTGTTTTGAGAGAATATATACCCAGGAGTGGGATTGCTGGGTCATACGGTAACTCTATTTTTACTTTTTTGAAAAACCTCCATCTGGTTTCCCACAGTGAGGGGGACCAATTTATATTCCTACTAATAGTGTACAAGGGTTCTCTTTTCTCCACATCCTCACCAACATTTGCTGTTTGTGTTCTTTTTGATGCTGGTCATTCTAACAGCTTTGAGGTGATATCTGATTATGGTTTCGATTAGAATTTCCCTGATGATTAGTGATGATGAGCATCTTTTCACATGCTGTTGGGTCTGGACTTTAAGCCAGACTCAGGATTCAGAAGCAGGGTGGTCTAAGGCTTTACCTAAGCCTGACATTCTTCCTTTCCAAAATGAGCATGGTTATCTCCATCTCAAGGCCTTGTAAACATGCTGATGAAGAAAGTAAAGAGGCAAGGATGGGGTACAAACAGGGGGCAGAGGTGGGTGGTCTCACCTCTGTGAGACCACTGTGGCTGAGCAAATGAACTAAAGCCTCCGGGAAAACAGACGAGCTGAACATAAACCACAACCAACTCAGGTCCATGGGACTCTCTCCTGGGACCCCTGGGTCTTGGCGTGTTTCTCTGGGAAGCCAGGCTCTTGTTAAGTAAACACGGAGACTGAGACCAGCCTCCAGTTCCCACCCACTTTCACTTTCACAGGACACATGGCACGGAGCAGGCCTCCCTTTGAACCAGACCCAAGATATCCCCCTAAGCAGAAGCAGATTNTGCACTGAGAAGACCCAGAGGGATGGTACCGGGAGGGAGGGGGGTTCAGGATGGGGAACACGTGTATACCTGTGGCAGATTCATGTTGATGTATGGAAAAACCAATACAATATTGTAAAGTAATTAACCTCCAATTAAAATAAATAAATTTATATATTTTTTTAAAAAGCTTCCAACAGAGTTTCTCCATCTGTATAATGGGTATAGTAATAATATTTTCCTCAAATTGGTATAGGGCAGTGATTCTCAAAGCATGATCCCTTGATTGGCATCTTCAGCATCACCTAGAAGTGTGTTAGAAATGAAAATCCCCTGACCCATTGCTTAACAAATGACCCCAAAATTTAGCAGCTAAAAAAATCAAGCGTATCTCAGCTTCTGTGTGTCAGAAATCTAGACACGTTTGCCATATGGACCTCATCCTAGGACTGCCTCATGACACAGCAGAGTCTTCCACCAGGAAGAGAGATGTAGAGAGCAAGAGAGTGATAGAATCCACAGCATTTTTTAAAACTTCATTGCAGAAATGGTACTCCGTCTCTTTTCCCATATTCCATTCTTTAGAAGCCAATCAGTAAGATCAGTTCACACTCCAGGGGACACAAGAGCAAGAATACCAGGAAGGAAGACTATTGTGATGTCTGCCTGTCACACCCACTGAATCAGAAATCCCAGAGGTGAGGATCAGACCCCTGTGTTTTAACAAGCCCTGAAGGTGACTCAGATATACAGTTTTTGAAAAGTCAATGAGATAATGGGGGCCAAGCACCTCCCACAGTGTCTGGCACATGGATATGCAAGAAAAGTTATCTATTTAGGTTACTGTTTTGATTTCTTTTCTATATAATTTTATTTATTCATTCATTTATGTATTTTTGGCTGTGCTGGTTCTTTCTGGCTGCACGGGTTTTTTTCTCTAGTTGGGGCAAGTGGGGTCTCCTCTCTAGCTGTGGTATTGGGGCTTCTCATTGCTACGACTTCTCTTTTGGGGAGCACAGACTTTAGCTGTATGGGTTTTGGTGATTGTGGCACATGGGCTCAGTAGGTGTGGTTCCCAGGCTCTAGAGCACAGGCTTAATAGTTGTGGCTCATGAGCGTAGTTGCTCTGCAGCATGTGGGATATTCCCGGACCAGGGATTGAACCTGTGTCTTCTGCTCTGGCAGGTGGACTCTTTACCACTGAGCCACCAGGACAGTCCCTACTGTTTGGATTTCTAAAACTTTCTGCCTGCACTCGAATATCAAGTGTCATGTAAACCAGGGGTTCTCAAAGTTTAGCTGATCCTTGGAATCACCTGTGGAGCTTTTAAATCATGCTATAAAAGCTTCAACCTAAACAATTATATCAGAATCTCTAGGGATGGGACCCAGGCATCAATATTCTTCAAATCTCCCTTAGAAGATTACCAACATACCTTTAAAACAAAGAGCCATTGAAATAGACCTAGAAGGTAGGATGACTTTCTTGTCTATTAATCTGGCTTCTTGGAGCTAGAATATTGGTGAAAGAATCATTGATATGTAATTATAAATCAAAACAAAACAAATATACAAGCAAGCAAACAACCAGGCTCTGAGGTGTATCTCTTGTAAATTACTTAAGATCTTTCCTGCCCCCTTGTCCTGTTTGGCCCCTTCCCACTGTGCCTCTGGAGAGGGACTTTGCCATCCTGCCAACTGAGAAAGTAGCCCTGGGAACGCACGTGTACTGGCACCGTGACTCGTGGCTCAGGTACTGAGATGGTGCTCCTTACAAATCAGAATGTTGGAACAGAGGCCACATGCGTTCCCTCTGACCCTAATGGGAAACGGTCAGTCACTTAACTTCACCTGAGGCAATTGGAAAGCAAACTGCTGGCCAGGAGAGGTGAGGCCATGAGCCGACACAGAATCTGGAGGGATAGGACCACTCTTGCCATGACGTCTCTAGAGAACTGAGTCAGCCAACCTGCCCTTCTCCTCATCTGGCAGAGCCCTGAGCCTGTCCATTCCTGGCCCCAAATCTACCCTGATGCAAAGCAAGCTCATGTGAGGGCAGCTGCTCTACCCAACCAGCAGCATCTGGAAGAGATCAACTAAAATACCAACTCTCTTCCAGCTGCCCACCCTAACTCTGCCCCGAGGAATTGAACTTTGGGAATCTGTGCTCCAGTGGTGCTGGTTAACATCACCATCCAACGTGCTGATCAGGGAATTGTCAGATGCTCAGATGCTGCTCCAGAATATTCTTCTTGGAAGCGCCCACCAGAGGGCTAATTTGGTCAAAATGCTACCTTTCGCAGCACAGCTTAAATAGAAGCAAAGAAGATGCAAGAGGGGAAATTTTGTTTAATTAAAAAATAATAATCACAAACCTCCCCTCCCACGGTTCTCATTAACCAGCTCAATCTTTCGTGACTCAAGAACCAAAAACACTGCTGACAGCTATGGGGCAGCAGGAAAGGAACAGCCTTGGTGTGTGGAGAGCACAGTGGCAGGACCACAGACACGGTGAAGGCGGGCAGAGGCTACACCTTCAGAGAGTCCTGGCGCCCCTTCCTGCTCTGACACTGTGTCATTTTGGCAGATCTCTCTGTGCTCCTGTTCTCCAGTCTTTAGAAATGGAATTACTCTCAATCTAAGAGTTGTTTACGGATTAAATAAGATGATAAATGTAAAAGGATTTAGTGGTGTTTGGCACAAAGTGAGTCTCCTTTCTAGGATAAGAAAGGGAGAAAGGGAACAGAGAAGAAAGGGGAGGAAAGAGACGGGGGAGGAGGGGGGAAGGAGGACGACAGGATAGGGAGGGGAGAGGGAGGAGGGAGTGGAGGAGGGGAGGAAGAGAAGCAGAGGAGGAAGGCAAACAGTGAGGTCATCCCTGGTTGTCATGGGGACCCCGCAAGTCCCAGAGACTGCACTTGGGGACACACTCAGGTTGGAACACACAGCACAGGAACCATTCCTGCCCTCTTCCATCTCTAAAGCAGACATCCCTAAATGACCACTTTCAGGCAACCACCACTAATCAATCATATGGGAGAAGTGATCAACATACAACTTTCAGGCTAGGCTTGTAATTTAGTGAAGGAAATCTCCATGATTCACAGGTATCTATTTATCGTCTGAAATTTCTCTCGAAACTTGCTTTATAGCTTTTATGTCTCTACCTTAATGATGTCAAACACACAGAGAGTCCTGACCGAAAGAGGAACCTTCAAGGTGGCTCAGCCTTGTCCATTGGCCCACTGTTTGGGTGTCCTAATGGTTATCGTTTTCTTGATGGCAGCAGCCTCTGTTAAGGAAACATTAACATAGTGCCAGGTCAGGCTCATGGTTATTTTTATGAAAATAATATTAACAATAGAGCCCCGACCCAGATCCAATATTTTTCACGCACTCTGTCTGAAAAGTCTCTTTCCATGATGGCTGTAACCAAAGGGATGACGATTCCAAACAGACCTTCAAATCCCAAGACCCTTCCCCAAAAGACCTTTACAACTTGACATCTGGACCTATTTTCTACATCAACCATGTATCAGTACACATGCCCTTTACAATTAAAAATAAAATTGGGCAAGATATATGGATATTTGCAAATGATTCCTTATTTATTACAAACTCTTGTTAGGGGGAAAAAAAAGGAAAGAAAAATCTTCCATGACAAATGTTAGCCTCCCTGGCCAGAGGTGAGCGTCCAAGGAAAGTTCTGGAAAGTTCCCTGCTCAATGCCTGCAAGAACCAGAGTCCAGGCCTTGGCAGCCTGTGGGGCACTCCTTGCCCACTTGCAGTGAACTTGAGGAAAGGACATCGTGGCCTACTTTTGAGGAATCCTGCTGCCAAATCCAGAAGAGGGAGGGAAAAAAGATGGAGGGGAAAGGGCTTTGATTCTGGAAATTATGACTTGCTGACATCCTTCTTCACTCCCCTTATAATCTGCCTAACTGTAGACATGACTTTAATTATAGATGGGCAGGTGGGGCCAGCCAAGAACAGGGCTGCAACTGGAATTTGTGGCCATGGGATAGCCGGGCTCAGAATCTTCAGCTCCTCCTTGTGTTTTCCCTGCTCCCCAGGTTCTTCCAGAGCTAGCAGTGCCTTCTGTGAGTGTTTTTCAAATGCTAAGTGAGCAAGAGGACTCCATGTCCTGACTAAATTCTCCCCCAACCTAAATAACCAGTCAAGGATCAGAGGCTCTGAGAACACAACTTCTTCTGTCTTCTTGGAAGATGAGCTGCAATAAAGCCACTTTGCTCTCAGGTGAGCCACAGGGAAGCTCATTTCTCATCTCTCATCCTAAATCAAATATGAAGTATTGAGGATTCCCTGGTGATCCAGTGGTTAGGACTCTACACCCTCACTGCCAAGAGTCTGGGTTCCATCCCTAGTCTGAGAATTAAAGATCCTGCAAACCTTGTGGTTGCAGCCAGGAAAAAAAAAAAAAAACCTCAAATAGAAAGTGTTACAAGAAGAAGAGGTGCTGAAGTCATTATTGAACATCTCAGCTGTGCCAGACCCTGCAATCACTGTCTCGTGTGTTGTTTTCTCATTGGATTCAGGCAGTATTCATGCGATAGAGGTTGATGACTCTCATTTTAAAGGCAGGGAAACTGAGAGACAGTACAAACAGGTCTATACAACCATGAAGAGGAAGAACTAGGCTTTGAAACTGGGACTAATCTGTCTTCCGGGCTCCTGTTTCAGTCCTATCTCCTTGCCCATTTAGTCTTTTGAAATCACGACTTTGCTTACACTCTAGAATAGTTCCTCTTGCCCTTGGGGACAAGTACAGCTGCACATCTGGAAGGGCTGGGGTACCGAGTAGGGGTTCAGATGTGCACCCTGTTAAATGGCCTGTGAGCTACACGTACACGTGTGAAAGCTGGAAGAGGGGACTCCACTAGTGTGCCACAAAGTCGTTATCCATCGATCATGAAAGCAATTATGAAGGAAGGAAGGAAGAGACGGATGAACAGGTTCCTGAATGTGTAGGACTCCTTCCCATCCCTTGAGGCTTCATTACCAAGTGTGTTCCTGTTGCATGGAACCAACATACCTTCAGGATTGAATTGGATAAAGACTTTGAAGAATGAGTTTGAGAAATGGCCTCCTCAACACACACACACACACACACACGTAAAATAATAGCAGATCATGTGGGTTTTATTGTTGGAGTAAGTTGACAATACTTTGAAGAGGTTTTTTTTTTTTTTAAGAACTTTGTAGAGCAGTTTTAGATTCACAGCAAAATTGAGAGGAGGGTACTGATTTTTCATGTATACCCTCTGTCCCCAGACATGCATAGCCTCTGCCATTACCAACATTCCTTCAATGGTGGTGCATTTGTTACAACGGAACACACATGGACCCATCAGAATCACCCAAAGTCCATAGTTTGCCTCATGGTTCATTCTTGGTGTTCTGTATTCTATGGGTTTGGAAAAATGTAATAATGACATGTATCCATCACTGCAAACATCATGCAGAGTATTTTCACTGCCCTAAAAATCCTCTGAGCTCCATCTACTCGCCTTCTTCCCCTCAACTCCTGGCAACCACACGTCTTTTTGCTGTCATAGTTTTACCTTTTTCAGAATGTCATTTAGTGGGAACTGTATTGTATAGTATGTCAGAGAAGGCAATGGCACCCCACTCCAGTACTCTTGCCTAGAAAATCCCATGGACGGACGAGCCTGGTGGGCTGCAGTCCATGGGGTCGCTAAGAGTCGGCACGACTGAGCGACTTCACTTTCGCTTTTCACTTTCATGCATTGAAGAAGGAAATGGCAACCCACTCCAGTGTTCTTGCCTGGAGAATCCCAGAGACAGTGGGCCCCCGTCTATAGGGTCGCACAGAGTCGGAAACGACTGAAGCGACTTAGCAGCAGCAGCAGTATAGTATGTAGCCCTTTCAAATTGACTTCTTTCACTCAGTGATAGTCATTTGTTAAATTGCATATTAATTTATTTATTTATGCCTGCACTGAGTCTTCCTTGCTGTGAGCAGGCTTTCCCTAGTTGCGGCGATCAGGGGCTGCTCTTCATTGTGGTGCTGGGCTTCTCACTGCGGTGGCTTCTCTTGTTACACACACAGGCTCTAAAGCGCACGAGCTTCAGTAGCTGGAGCTCTCCAAGGCACTAAGAGCGCAGGCTCTACAGTTGTGGTGGGTGAGCTCAGCTGACCCGCTCCATGTAGGATCTTCCCAGGCCAGGGATCGAACCCATGTCCCCTGCATTGAGAGGTGGATTCTTAACCACTGGACCACCACAGAAGTCTAGTGCTGGTCATTTAAGATTCCTCCCTGTCTTTTCATGACTTGAGAGGTCGCTTCTCTTTCACAGTGAATTGTTTGGATGTACTACATCCAATGCATTTATCCACTTATCTGCTGAAGGACATCTTGGTTGCTTCCAAGTTTTGGCAATTAGGAAGAAAACTGCTACAAACATCCATGTGCAGGTGTTTGTGGGACGTAAGTTTTCAACTCCTTTGCATAAATACTAAGGAGCATGATCTCTGGTCAGTATGATGAGTATTTCAGTTTTGTAAGAAACCACCAAACTGCTTTCAAAGTGATTGTACCATGAAGGCCTTTTCTTTTTCTACCAGAAATCATCTCCCACTGCCCCTGATCAGCCCCAGGTGATGTCATATGGCTCCAAAAGGGTAAGAGCTATACCAGTTACTACAACTACCCTTGCGAAGTACTTCCAGTGTTCTATCCCCTTCTGCTTTCCTAATACACCTTTGAGAGAAGTTTTATCATTTTCCCGCTTCTTAAAGATGAGGGAATTGGGAAAAAAAAAAGACAGAAAGCAACTTGATTAAGGTCACATAGGAAATAACCATACTAGGATTTGAACGCCTCGATCTAACTCCAGCTCCTAACTCTACCCATGAGTGACAAGAGATCCATGGAAATTAATTACTGGTGATTGACAATAAATGTTCATCAACCAAACAACACCAATGGATGAGACCAGAGGATTGCAGAAAAGATGCTTAGTAATTTCTGAGTTCAGTAATTACTTTTACATAATTGTAAATCATATCTTCTCTGGGCAGTGTTCAATGGGACCATGAGCAAAGAAAAACTAATTCTTTAAAAACAGCCCCTTTCTTGGGAGGAGGGAGGGATAAATTAGGAGTTTGGGATGAATAGATACACACTATTATACATAAAATAGATAAATAACAAGAACTTCCTGTATAGCACAGGGAACTATATTCAATATCTTATAATAACTTATAATTTAAAAGAACATATATGTGTGTGCACATGTATCTGAATCACTTTTCTGTACACCTGAAACTAACTACATTGCAAATCAACCATACTCCAATAAAAAATATACATAACAAAATAAAAATTAAAAAGCAAAATTATTTTTTAATGCCAAAACTAATAAAGTAAATGCCTAAATAAAAGGCATAAGACAAACATTTCAGAAATCAGTTTTCAATCTCAGTTTTTGCTACAGGTTTTCTGAGGATTGTATAGCAATCATCACAGTGATTATAAAGAACTAAGCTGGGGTAGGGGCTATGTGGTGGACTTCTTACTGGTCGTTTAATAAAATCACAGCATTTTATTTTTTGTATGTTGAGAAATGTATATACTAAATAAAACAATTTTCTTTCCAAGCTGATATGAAGCGAAAGTGTGAGACAGGCCACAAGTCAGGATGGTAAGGCCAGGGCATGAAAGCGCATGGAAATATTCAGTAAATGTTTGTTTAAATCAATGAAGGAATGTCTCTGGAATGAAGATCCATTCATGAACGGGTCTCTCTGGGAAACTTAAGTATACCTGAATCACTTTTTTAACCAAGACAGCCTTCACTAACCATTCTGAAAGTCAGCAAAAACATCCTCAACCCTTGCTATTGTTAAGACGTTATGTTAAATACTGTATTTTACACACACACACAGCATCTCCCTGCAGTCAAAGAGTTGGATTTTTTAAATGTGCATTTAAGCAACTTATTGACATCATAAAACTGGAAGACTTAAGATCATTACTTAATAAAAAATAGAGAGTAATCTGTCATTTTTTCCAAAGGAATATCAGCTAGTGAACTCACTTCTGGGGAATTTCCCAGAACAGGAAAAAGCAGGTTTAGGGAAAATGGGTCTTTCAATGTCAAGTTCAGAAGAACTGCAAGATGATGAGAGATGACAGGTAACAGTGTCTTCATCCTACGAGGGTCCCAAAGGAAAGGGCAAGACCTACCTCCAGGGTCCAAGTAAGAGAGAATTCCTGAGAGGGGGATTTTAGGAATATATAAGATAGGGGTTAGGGACTAAAGCCAAGCACAATGGGTGCAGATCAGAGAATTCCCCAAACGTTTTCTATTTCTCTGCTTTATCTTCTGTCTTACGTCCAAAGTAGAAAGCTCTAAAAACCTTACACAACATTTGCCAAAATGTGTTCCATGACACATGAGTTCTACCGGATGTTCATTCATTTCATTATTTATTCACAATTCATTACATGTTTTTATTGAGCAGCTATTATGAGCCTCCAATACACTAGGCACCGTGCTAGGAGTGACTAAAACCATTATATCTCCAACTTCTTACAGCATATGTTCTAATGAGGGACTCAGACAATAATAAACACATAAACATGTAGAGTAATGGCCAGTGTGTTATGTGTTTTGGTGAAAAATGAAAGAGCATGGAAGGAGACAGATGATGGAGTCCTTCTTTAAACAAACAAGTCAGAAAAACCTTTTTTTTTTTTTTCTTTTTTTGAGAAGATGACATTAAGCAGAGACCTGAATTAAATGAAGGATAGAACCAGGGAAATTTCTGGGTAAAATGTGTTTAAGTAGGGAACAGAGTAATTGAAAAGGTATTAAGATGAGAACACACTCAGCCTGTTTGGAGCAAAAGAATTTAATGAATGAGGGGAGAAGCTAGATGTGGGGAAGACAGGGGAAAGATTCAAAAGTGTCACAGAAAGGAATCCGGATGTGATTTGTAAATATGATCATGAAACCATCAAAGGAAACCAGAGAAATGATATTAAACAAGTGTAAACCCATCATTATTTGTATTGTCACTAAAACACAAACAAGGTACTCTAGGCAAGAAATGATGAGTTCCCTGGTGGCTCAGACGGTAAAGCATCTGCCTACAACGTGGGAGACCTGAGTTCGATCCCTGGGTCGGGAAGATCCTCTGGAGAAGGAAATGGTGACCCACTCCAGTATTCTTTCCTGGAAAATCCCATGGACAGAGGAGCCTGGTAGACTACAGTCCATGGGTTGCAAAGAGTCAGACACAACTGAGCGACTAAACCAAAGCATAGAACTATCACCTCCCATATTATGGATACTATACTTCTATTAATATGGCCTGAACTCTCATTAACAATTTTTGCCAGAGGAATATCCCTTTTTTTTTTTTTTGACACAAACTGTGTCTTCATCTGAAATTCTAGCTTCTTAATTTGAGTAACTGCCCACCCACTTCTTTATTCTACAGTGAAACAGGAAGTTTTTCTGAGTGGTTACTACTGGAACTTTCCTTCATATTAGATTCATTCTATTATTCCTGCCTGTCAAGTTCTTTGTCCATTTCTGACTGTCATCTGGAGTGTTTAATTCTCCCTCTCTCCCAGTCTCATGTCATTCCTAAGAAGAATCATTCGATGAAGGAATCATGGTGCTGATTGGATTAAGGTCAAGGACATGACACTGGGACTCACTGGAGATCGCTCTCCCAGTTGACATGAGTCTATTTTGTGTTTGACAGTAGTTCAAAGATGTGATGGTGCATTTTATGTATCAACTTAACTGGGAAAAAGGGATGCCCAGATAACAGGTGAAACATTTCTGGGTGTGTCTGCGAGAATGCTTCTAGAAGAGATTAGCACTTGAATCAGTAGACTGAGTAAAGCATCCTCATCTGTATGGATGGGCATCATTCAGTCCACTGAAGGTGTGAATTGAACAGAAACAGAGGAGGAAAGGCTAATTCGCTCTCTCCGCTTGACCCTAGACACCCATCTCTTCCTGCTCTCAGACATTGTGCTCCCAGTTCAAACCATGATTACATCATCAGCAACAAGATTCTCAGGTCTTCAAACATAGACTAAATGATGCCACCAGATTTCCTAGTTCTTCAGCTTGCAGACAAAGTATTGTGGCACTTCTCAGCCTCCATATGCACATGAGACAATTCTTATAATTTAGATAGATAGGTAGATAGATTAGATGCAGATACACATATACTACTGCTAAGTCGCTTCAGTCGTGTCCAACTCTGTGCGACCCCATAGACAGCAGCCCCCAAGCTCCCCCATCCCTAGGGTTCTCCAGGCAAGAACACTGGAGTGGGTTGCCATTTCCTACTCCATATAGAGACTAGAAATATATAGGCAGGTAGATAGATAGTTCTGTTTCCTAGAAAACTCGGACTGACATAGAAGACTACCAAACTCTTAGTAACCTGACAGTGTTTCAGTTTAATTGTTCAGTTGTGGCCAACACTTTTTGACCCCATGGACTGCAGCATGCCAGGCTTCCCTGTCCATCACCACCTCCCAGAGCTTGCCCAAACTCATGACCATCGAGTTGGTCATGCCCTCCAACCATCTCACCTTCTGTCGTCCCCGTCTCCTCCTGCCTTGAATCTTTAGTATTTGACATATTACAGTAAACACTAGGCTTACTGGTTGGCTCACTGGTAAAGAATCCACCTGCCATGCAGGAAATGTGGGTTTGATCCCTGGGTCAGGAAGATCCCCTGGAGGAGGGCATGGCAACCCACTCTAGTACTCTTGCCTAGAAAATTCCATAGACGGAGGAGCCTGGCAAGCGAGACAGCCCATGGGGTCACAAAGAGTTGACTGAGTGACTGCACAAACACACACACAGCACACAAACACTAAATTAATGTTAACACTATTATCATTGCTATTATTGTCTTCTAATCCATATTTATCCATCTTGTCCAAAGAGGTTTTATAAGATGTGTTTTCACATGTCCAGCTGACCTCCTAGATTCTAGGAACAAACTCACTTCCATAGTGTGTAACTATAAAAGAAATGATTAGAACTGATCTGCTATAACTTCTGAGTGAACGCCAGCTGAGCCCCTGTGACCATACTTTCCTCTTCCATGTGTTCACAAATTAACTCCTTTAATAATCTAGTTCAGAATCTTTGGGTATCAACAACAAACTCATCCCCTGGAGGTTCATGGAAACCTTGCTCCTCCTCTGTTGAAATGTGGGATGACATTTAGCTGTCTCCGGGCTTCTCTCATTGCTCAGTTGGTTAAAAAACATCTGCCTGCAATGCAGGAGACCCTGGTTTGATTCCTGGGTCAGGAAGATCTACTGGAGAAGGGATAGGCTACCCACTCCAGTATTCTTGGGCTTCCCTTGTGGCTCAGCTGGTAAAGAACCTGCCTGCAATGCAGGAGACTTGGGTTCGATCCCTGGATTGGGAAGATCTCCTGAAGAAGGGAAAGGCTGCTCACTCCAGCATTCTGGCCTAGAGAATTCACCGGACTGTGTAGTCCATGGGGTCACAAAGAGTCGGACACAATTGAGCTACTTTCACTCACTTTCACTTAGTTCTCTCCAGTCTTCCACTACTCTTACCTTTTTCCATGAATTCTTCCAAAGTTCATTAGTGATGTTCAAGGACCCCATTCCTAAGGCCTCTGGGCACCTGAGGAGACCATGAGACCTGAGGTGGTGGAAGACTTGGGACTTCTTTCCAAGTTCCTTCTCCTATTTTGAGGTTTGTGCCTCTTCTCCTCATCAAGATGTCTTCCACATTGTTCAGGCTTAAATTCTCTCTCCAATTCCCCCATCAGTACCATAAGGCCAGTTTACCCCTTCAGAGATCTACTGCCTCCATGAAAAATGACTTTTAGAGCTTTTAAGAGCATCTTCTAAAGACCACCTTTTGGAAGATGACTGTTATGCTTTCCTAGACAAATTTTAAACCTCAGATCCTTCTGAACTGACTCTCCGAGACAGTCTTCTTGTTTCCCTGCCATCTCGTCTATATTGTTCTTGATCCTGAGTCCTTCTTTCCATCTTTCTGGGTGTCTCTTCTGCACTGGCATTCATCAGAGCTCCCTGGCTAACCACACTGGTTTCTCTGGTTACTTCTCCATGGTCTCCATTGCTGGAAAAATTTGCACAGGCAGAATTGCACTTTGGAGAGATTTTCCAGCCATTGTCACCCTGCATTTTGAAGCCTTAGCCCACAGATTCAAGCTGACTTTTTTTTCTCTCAATTGTTTTAAATTCCCCTTTCCCATCATCTGACTGTCCCCAGTTTTAACTCCTCACTCTGTCACCTCTCCCAAGGTTCCCGTCACTTTCACTCAACCAAAAAATGCCTTTTTGTTGGTGAGAATCTGGCTGAGAAAGTCAGTGACCCAGATGACTTCCTCCACCCGCTGAAGATTAAATTTTCAGATGGGAAAGACATGAAATCATCAAACACTCTGCTTTTAATTCAAAGAGACGTTCGGCATGTATCTGGACAGCAAGCGTCCCTGTCACTGTGGTTATTTATCTTGCTGGGACAGTTTTGACCCACACCTGAAATGCATTTTCCATTTGCTGTATTTGCATTTGCCAGATGGCCTTTAGTGTACAGCATGTAGATTCTACAAATACATTAAGGTCATCCCTCTATGCAAAAGCATGGACAGATCCAAACATGGACAGATTCAGGTCAGGTCTGCACTAGCAAAGCCAAGTTTGTAGCAGTGAAAGGAAAACAAGGTAATTTAACTGGAAAGAT
Source organism: Neotragus pygmaeus (assembly GCA_006410875.1). Lineage (NCBI taxonomy): Eukaryota > Metazoa > Chordata > Mammalia > Artiodactyla > Bovidae > Neotragus > Neotragus pygmaeus. The sequence continues at coordinate 243,318 of SJYV01014018.1, read as the reverse complement.
ACAGGGAATGGAGTCAAAGTGTTAATCTGTCTCATTTTTCTTCACAGTTTTCTCAGTATGCTTGGCCTATAGTGAGTTCATTTTGCGTCCAACCAATATGATTTCAAGCTGATTTAGTTTTATCATCTGTAAAATAGGAATGATAAAGTCTTCCCTATCTACCTCATAGGAATATTTTCTTGCTCAAATGAGCTGAAGTAGTGAAAGAATTTGGGAAAGAGAACTAAAAAGTGCTTATGTATTAAACATAATACATTTTTTAGGAAGCTTTCCCCAAAAGCTAGGATTGACTTGTTAAAAACTCTATGATCAGAGAATTCACAATAGAAAAATGTACTGCTTTGTGAGGAGAATAAGGTTAACAAAAGCAAGAATAGTATTAAATCCTTTGAAGGTCTTATATATTTTTTCTATTCTCAAAAATAAAGCACTCAAAACAATACTTGAACTAGATAATCAATTATGTTTTACATAATTTGAATTCTATTTACTGGAAGTTAAACAATTAATGTGAATTTATCTTGAATGTTCAATGACTTTTGAGAGAGAATTGCCAACTCTTACCAAACACTGTATGGGATCCACCAAAAACTGGGATTCATCTCAGATAGGGTTGCAATAGCTGAAACTCTATAGATAAGTAGATAGATTGAAGATAGATTGTAGATAGATAAATAGAACCATCAAGTGAGAAAAATCTGAGCTATCTCAGGAAATTTCAAGAAAGCTGAGTGGTAAGAGTGGAGGGGCAAAGGCAGAGGTGTGTCAAGGTGATGCTGAGGGTAAACCAAGACAGAAAACTGCAGGGTACTAGAAAGGAGTTTAAATTTTAACCTAAGTATAACAAAAACTATAAACTATGGGAGGGTTTTTAACAAGCTGTGACATAACTGTGTTTAAGAGGATCATTTCTGCTCTGTCACAAATGGATTAGAGGTGGACCAAAGAAGTGGGCAATCCACACTGGAGGCAGCTTTGGTCGTCTGCTGTGATCATTTTCATCACATTCTTGAAGGTCATGGTGGAAGAAGAAATGGGCTTCTCCCACAGACACCCAAAGGGCAGAGTCAGAAATTATAAGAAGCAGATTCCAACTCTACATCTATAACAAATCATAGTTGACCCACAATGAAATGGACTTCTTCCAATAATAAGCAACTACCATTGGCTGTTGTATCAGTTGGCTATACCTGCATAACAAGCCATCTCTAAGCCAAGTGGCTTAACACAGCAACCATTTATTATTTCTCTTGAGTTTATGGGTTGGCTGGATGGTTCTGTTCGTCTGGGCTGGCCTGGGTTGATCTTAACTGGGCTCTCTCCAGTGTGAGATGTGTCTATCCTCAGTCTGTCAGTTTGCTGAAGGATGGCTAGTCTGAAATTGCCTAGGCTGGGGCAACTCATCTCTGCTGCATGTGGCCTCATAGCCTCCAGCAGGATGGCATGGGCTTATTCTTAAGGTAATCACAGAAAACAGTAAAGAGGAAGTAAAGACTCAGAAGTGCTTCTTCACACTTCTGCTTGCACTAAGTTGGCTAACATCTCATGGGCCTAACCAAGTCACATGGCTGAGCCCAGAGACAGAAAGGGAGGGACCACGAAATTAGAATTCAAAAGGGCATGGATACAGGGAGGGCATTAACTGGGGCCACCAATAGAGTCGCTCTATTACAGATGTATTGAAGATGAATGAACACTTATGAGACAAGAATCTGTAGTGTAGACTAGAATGCATGTTCTTTATAAGTCTTGTCACACTCGACAATTCTACTTGGAAGAACAAATAGGGCACCCCTACATGAGAAGCTGCATGAAGAAGAGTTAATCCAGAGCCCTTGTCATTGCCCAGAGCTGTCGTTCATGATTATGCAGGAATTATTTTGAATGTATTCCCAGGACCGAGGAACTGAAGGAGCATCCATTCAAAAAGCTGAACACCACTCCCTTTCCCTGGGAGCTATTGTCTCCAGTTCTCTGACATCAGTCTGGGAGAACATCCATGGGACTCCAATAATCAAGCTGCTGTATCCTCTTACAACTAGGATATTAACTGAAAAAAAAAAAAGTGCTGCCTAAGGAAATCACTCTATTTCAGGTCTGAAACTCACTTCTAAATAAAGATATTAACTCATAAAGACAGGGGTAAGGATTTTGGCCTTGCTGAAGCTGACTTACTGGAAATAAGAGAAATAAACACATGGACACACATATTCACTCATTCACATAAAGTATTCAGAATCCAGATTTTAAAAGGCCAGAAATATTGAAAATATAAAATAAAACCAGCCATTATGGTAACTGCAAATAAAGTTTGCATCTTGCTAGCAAATGTGAGCTATAAAAATTCCAAGATTCTGTGGTCTGGTTGAGGGCAAGACTATTTCCAGAACTTCACATAGAGACGCAAACACCCATACAATCCCATACTCATAAAACACACACACACACGGCAGCTACATATTCACATATACAAAACACAACGCAGATATAGTCACACACAAATATGCACACCAGTGTTCATGCTCTCATGGACAATGACACATTCATCCATATAGTTTCACAAACATACTCATAAATAATCAGGCCCACTCCTCCAGGTGTCACCATGGTTAAAATATATGAAAATATATTTGTAGCTAAATATCAGAAATTCCATTTGAAAGCATCAACAGAACGGTACTTAAAAATAAAAACACACACACAGAGGCAGTCACATAAGTGAAGACATAGGCAAGATGAAAATACTTGCTATTCAATAACATACCACTGGGTGTACAGAAATACAAAAAACAGCTATACACACATGCTCACAAGGCATCTGCAAACAAGCGCACATACACACACATGCCTATCCACCTAGGCACTCTTCAAGGTCATGGATGCTCCCTAATCCCTACCTGCCTCCCCAACTTAACTGAGTACCACTCTTCCCTCTTCTTTTGTTAGCTCTCCTTCCATTTCAAGAAAATCCTCAATTCTTTCCTGTTCTAATCCCTTCTCACTCTCTGCTCCCTGAGCTCTTCGCATGGCTGACCCTCTTGCATCCTTCAGACCTCAGGTTCAATACCATCTGTCCAGTGGGACCTTCCTCTACCACTGCATCATGTAGATTGACCACTTAATTCACCCACCATGCACCTTGTTTGAGTCCTAATAGGAATGAGTGAACTTTGAAATTATACATATATTTGTGAGGCTGTTTATTATCCGTTTCTCCCTCTAGATGGCAAGAACCACATCGGTTTTACTCATCCTTTATATGCTGAGTCTAGAACAGTACCTGGCAATCCATGGTCACTCAATAGCTGTTGCATACACAATTACTTGGAAGGAAACCAATAAATAATGCATTTTTAAACTGGTTACCTTGGGAAAATTTGGGAAGCAGTACAGCTTATCCCGGAGAAGGCAATGGCACCCCACTCCAGTACTCTCGCCTGGAAAATCCCATGGATGGAGGAGCCTGGTGGGCTGCAGTCCATGGGGTCGCTAAGAGTCGGACACGACTGAGCGACTTCACTTTCACTTTTCACTTTCATGCATTGGAGAAGGAAATGGCAACCCACTCCAGCATTCTTGCCTGGAGAATCCCAGGGATGGGGGAGCCTGGTAGGCTGCCATCTATGGGGTCCTACAGAGTCGGATATGACTGAAGTGACTTAGCAGTAACAGCTTATCCNGTGGATTGCCATTTCCTTCTCCAGGGGATCTTCCCAACCCAGGGCTCGAATCCGGGTCTCCCGCATTGTAGACAGAGGCTTTACCATCTGAGCCACCAGGGAAGTCCAACTGATGTTAAGCTATCGACTTTTTAGAGTTTGGTCTGTTATAGCATCTGATGTTAAGCAGAAACCATGGCCTGGATCATTCCAGACTTCTTTGGGGTCTCAAAAGAGACTTGCTGTTTCTCTCTGTTCACTCTGCATCATCCTGTCCAATCCCATCCACTCTTCAAGTCTAGCTCTGGTCTTCCCTCCTCCACAGCGACTTCCCTCACCCCTCTATGCCCCATACCCCAAGCTCAGTGGATCCTCCTCTTTTTGCACCATGGACTTGCTAACATTTATTGAGCACTCACTATGTGCAAGGCTCTGTTCTTAGGTTTTAGAATCATTAACTCTTTGAATCCTCATCACCATGAGAAGTGGATGCAACCATTCTCTCCATTTTAGAGATGAAGCATGGAGGAATAAGCACTTGCCCATGATCACACAGCTAGTAAGTGGCAAAGTTAGGATTTCAGCTCATGAAGATTGGCTCCAGAAGCCCCACTTTTAATGGTGACACAATACTGCCTCTCCATANAGTCCTAATAGGAATGAGTGAACTTTGAAATTATACATATATTTGTGAGGCTGTTTATTATCCGTTTCTCCCTCTAGATGGCAAGAACCACATCGGTTTCACTCATCCTTTATATGCTGAGTCTAGAACAGTACCTGGCAATCCATGGTCACTCAATAGCTGTTGCATACACAATTACTTGGAAGGAAACCAATAAATAATGCATTTTTAAACTGGTTACCTTGGGAAAATTTGGGAAGCAGTACAGCTTATCCCGGAGAAGGCAATGGCACCCCACTCCAGTACTCTCGCCTGGAAAATCCCATGGATGGAGGAGCCTGGTGGGCTGCAGTCCATGGGGTCGCTAAGAGTCGGACACGACTGAGCGACTTCACTTTCACTTTTCACTTTCATGCATTGGAGAAGGAAATGGCAACCCACTCCAGCATTCTTGCCTGGAGTATCCCAGGGATGGGGGAGCCTGGTAGGCTGCCATCTATGGGGTCCTACAGAGTCGGATATGACTGAAGTGACTTAGCAGTAACAGCTTATCCTACCCTAGAAGCAAGCGGTCTGGGGCGTTTGTGTACCAATACCTGACCGTCACTGATTGAGAGCTGCTTCTGGAACATCCATCAGGTCTGCTGTTAAAACAGGCAGGGCAAATGTTCAGGGTTCTGGGAGGGAAAGACCCTAGGCACAGAGAAGCAGATCCTAGCAGTTCTAAGTCAGTAAGAGTACACTTAAAGACTGAAGTTGGAGAGAGGCACTAATAGTTTCTTCTACTAGCCTCCAAGCCAGATTACCTTAACTGATGAGAACCAACAGAGAGTAGGTCTCTGGGAAAGAGGATTTTTTTTGTGGCTGTGGATGGATGAGTAAACAGGGGAAATAATTCTTTATCTGGCAACACTGGGGTGCCAAAGAGAATGGCAGTGTCCAGGCCAAACAGACAAAGCCCCCATGGCTGATCTTAAGCTAAGAATGTCTCATGGCAAGCCAATCCCAAGAGAGGAGAGATGACTACTGCTAAGATAAGACATTGCACACTTGGAAAGTCCCAGACCCTTTTGAATAGAAGACTCTCCAGCTGCAAGATGGGAAATTCTGTGGTTACGACAGTGTTTTGCAAACAACCCTAAGCCTTTGAAATGCATGTGCAAAGCAAAAGAGTCATTTGGGGATGGAAAATGTAACAGCCTCAGCTGATCTTTTTGAGACACATGATGTACTGCATAGTAAACCTCATGACAGGGAAGCAGGCAGCTGGATCTGAAGCCTCTTTGTTCCCTGTCCATTCTCATTGCACCCCTTGCTCCCAACACTACTGCTTATGCCAAGTATAAAGTCAGTTTTTCTAACACAAAGAGAAATCAAGTCACAGTCATCTTGCCATGGGGGACAGTCATCACCAGAGACAGAGACTATATCACCTGCTCAGATGTCCCTGGGTTTACAGCTGAACTATTCAAAATGCTAAACTCCTAATGAAATCATGAGCAGGGAGGGATGTTCTCTTACGAAAGGTTTCTCTGCCCACAGTGACTCACCAGGTATAAGAGCAAGGCACTGATGCATTATAATTAAATTCTCTTTTAAAAACACATATAATTAACTCATAAAATCCAGTTCTGGAGGTGCAAGAGACTTTCTGGAGAACCAGCTATGAACAATGAAATTGGGGCCTCATGGCTGGATATCTCTGAATGATGACCCAGTTTCCACCACCAGTAATAATATCTGGCTCTCCCTGTAAAGGACTCACTCTGGGTGCTCTAGATCAGTGGGTCTCCAAGTGTGGTGTCTGGACCAGCAGCATTGGTGTCAACATCCCCTGGGAACTGGCACAAGTGCAAACTTGGCAGGCCAGCTCAGACCTACCTTAGTCAGTTCAGGTGCTATAACAGAATATCATCAGAGACTGGGTGGCTTAAACAATAAACATTTATTTTTCATAGTTCTGGAGATTTGGAAGACCAAAATAAAGGCACCAGCAGATCCTGTGTCTAGGGATGCTCTCTTCTGATTTGCACATGACTTTCTTCTCACTGTATCCACACAATGTAGAGAGCAGACAGAGAGGGAGAGAAGGTTCTCTTGTCTCTTCTTTTAAGGGCGCTAATCCCATTTTTGAGAGCTCCACTCATGACCTAGTGCTAGTGCTAAGTCACTTCAGTCGTGTCCGACTCTTTGCAACCCTATGGACTGTATAGCCCACCAAGGCTCCTCTGTCCATGTCCCCATGGACAAGGCGTGGACAATTCTCCAGGCAAGAATACTGGAGAGAGTTGCCATTTCCTCCTGCAGTGGATCTTCCCAACCCAAGGATCAAACCTGCATCTCTGGCATCTCCTGCATTGGCAGGCAGGTTATTTACCACTAACACCACCTAAGTTCCACCTCAAAAGATCATCCCATGGGGAGATAAGATTTCAACACACAAATTTTGGCCTTAGGGGAGGGTCACAAGTATTTAGTTCACAACATCTACTGAGTCAGAAACTGAGAGTGGAGCCCAGCTACCTGTGAGATAAGAAACCTCCACGAGGCTGTGCTGGGCACTCAAGTTGGAGAAACACTGCACTGGATTAGCAAGCAGAGCTCTCCATTTTCCTCCTCCTTGTCCCTCCCTCCTGTACCAAATAATGCTGTTGCCTTGGGAGAACTAGGCAGTGAGATCTTGTCAAACTTCCAAGGATGTTGCCTTCAAAATGCTGTAAGTGAGTCAGATGAGTTTTGTTATAATGAAAAAGTATTGGCAACAAGTCTGGGGATAACAGCTGCCTCCCCAGACACACAGTTGAATGTCCCCTGGGTTGCATTTCTCCAACAAAGATTTCAGCCTTTTATTTTAATATTTTTTTATTTTTGGCCACACCACACAGCTTGCAGGATCTTTGTTCCCCAGTCGGATGTTGAACCCATGCCCACTGTGCCCCCTGCAGTTGAAACATAGATCCTTAACGACTGGACAAGCCAGGGAAGTCCCAGATTTCAGTTCCAATTTCTTTTGAAACTGATGAATTCCTTTCCCTCAACTGTCTGAAGTTCTTTACTTAGTGATAACTTTATTTTAAATAATTAATATAGCATAACAAACACATAGAAGTGTGCAGAGATCACAAAAAATAGTTTCCATAAACCTGTGTAATCACCACCAGATCAAGAAACAGACTAGAACCAACATCTCTACAGCTTACTCACTTTTACATCTTTGCCATCAATTAGTCTTACCTGTTTTAACACTTTATATGAAAGTAACCATACAGGATGCTACCCTTTGTGTCTGCCTTCTTTCATTCAGCATTACAACTGAGAGATTCATTGAATCTACTAAGAGTACAAGTTTAAAATACTCCACATCTTCACCAATACTTGGTAGCTGTCTGTCTTTCTCATTTCAGCCATTCTGGCAGGAATGTGGAGATATGATGATTTCAATTTGCATTTTTCCAATGACAAATTAGCATCTTTTCATACGATTATTGGCTACTTAGATATCCTCTCTTGTAAAAAGTTTGTTCAAATTTTATGTTCAAGCTCTATTTCCTCTTGGGCTGTCAATTTATTTTCTTATTGATTTCTAGAAGCAATTTCTATATTCTGGCTAAGAGTCCATTGTTGAATACGTGTATTTTAAATATCTTTTACACTGTTGCTGGCATTTTCACTCTTTTGATGGTGTATTTTGATAAACACAAGTCTGACTGTAATGAAGATCAATTTAAAAAAAAATTTTATGGACAGTGTTCTATCTTCCTTAAGAAATATTAACCTACTACTAGTCATGAAAATATTCTCAAATTTGTCTTTATAAAGCTTTATCATTTTTACATTTAGAACTATAATGTATCTGAATTTGATTTTTGTATATAATGTGAGATAGAGTACCAGGTTCCTTTTTTTCCATATGAATATCCAGTATAATTTATTGAAGGCCATCCTTTCCACATTACAATGCAGTGTCACCATAGTCATGAATCGAGTGGACATATATGTTTGAATCTGTTTATAGATCTCTATTTGTTCTCCATTTTGTCTTGTGCCAATATCGTACTGTCTTAGTTGCTGTAGCATTAAAATAAATCTTCATGTTGAGAGTATAAGTCTTCCAAGTTTGTTTGATTGCCAATTATTTGACTTGGCAATGTTGGACCCTTTATATTTCCAAATAAATGTTGAAATTAGCTTGTTAATTCTGCATACACACATTCTCACATGCACACATATTCCATGCAGACATACCCAAAAAACCCACTAAGATTATGAGTGAAACTGCATTAAACCCATAGATTGTTTTTTTAATTGATGTCTTTAACTGAATCTTCCAATGTTCGAGCATGTTAAATCGCTTAGGTTATTTATTTTTTTCATTTTTCTGAACCATGTTTTATTGTTTCCTATGGGTAGGTATTGTAAAGCTTTTGACTTATACCTGGATATTTGAGAGGTCTGATGACATTGTAAACATTGTAAACACTTTAATTTTTTACTTTTCTGTTTGTTCATAGTGATAGAAACATAATTGGTTTTTACTATTAACTTTTTATTCAGAGGTCATGAAAGAGACACATGTACCCCAGTGTTCATCGCAGCACTGTTTATAATAGCCAGGACATGGAAGCAACCTAGATGTCCATCAGCAGATGAATGGATAAGAAAGCTGTGGTACATATACACAATGGAGTATTACTCAGCCATTAAAAAGAATACATTTGAATCAGTTCTAATAAGGTGGATAAAACTGGAGCCGATTATACCGAGTGAAGTAAGCCAGAAAGAAAAGCACCAATACAGTATACTAATGCATATATATGGAATTTAGAAAGATGGTAACGATAACCCTGTATGCGAGACAGCAAAAGAGACACAGATGTATAGAACAGTCTTTTGGACTCTGTGGGAGAGGAAGAGGGTGGGATGATTTGGGAGAATGGCATTGAAACATGCATAATATCATATAAGAAATGAATCACCAGTCTAGGTTCGATGTAGGATACAGGATGCTTGGGGCTGATACACTGGGATGACCCAGAGAGATGGTATGGGGAGGGAGGTGGGAGGGGCGTTCAGGATGGGGAACACGAGTACACCTGTGGCAGATTCATGTTGATGTATGGCAAAACCAATACAGTATTGTAAGTAAAATAAAATAAAAAGAAAGAAGAGGGTAGGCAACATTTCCTAAAAAAAAAAAATCTCATTAGTAAATATTATAGTATCTCTGTATTTTGATTTTTCTACATGTATCAATACATCTATGTCATTTACATATAATGATAGTTTCCTTTTTTCCCACTAAATCCTTATTCCTCTTATTTCTTTTACCTGACTACTGCTTTGCATAGGAACTCCAGTACAATTTTGTCTAGATATGCAATAGTGGCTATCCTCAGCTCATTACCAATTGAAGGGACAAAACTTTAAACATACCACTATCAAATATTGTGTGATATATGCTGTAAGAATTTTTGTAGTTATTATTTATCAGGTTTTGTGAATTTCCTTCTGTTCTTAGATTGCTGAGAGTTTTTATAATGATCAAGTATTGAATTTTTCAAATTCTTTCACTGCATCTATTGAGATGATCAATTTTTTTTCTCTTTTATGTCATCAGTGTGATAAACAATATAATTGTTTTTTTAATGTTAAATCTACTTGTATTCTTAGAACAAATACAACTTTATCTAGATGTATAAACTTCTTTATATATGACGTGATTTAATTTGCCAATATTTTGTTTAGGATTTTTATACCCATACAGAATGATTGGTTTATAGCTTCCCTTTTGCATAATGTTCTTGTCAGGTTTTACTGATCTTATAGTATCTCTACTTTTCTGTTTATAATTTTTGCAAGTATTTGTATTATATTGATATTATTTCTTCCATAAGTAGTGTTTATTGGTAAACTAATTAGCACTTGAAGATTTTGTGTGTGTTGGAAAATTTTAAATTGCAATTTAAATATCTTTATTTACATTTAACTATTCAGATAGTCTCTCCTTGGTCAACTTTGATTATTTATGTCATTCTTGAATTTTTCATATTTCTTCCCCATTTAAAAATATATACTAGCATAAAATTATATGTTTTATTCTCTATATCTGTATGATCCATAGTAATATCCTCTTTCCCACTATAAAATCATGATTTGCACCTTAATTCTTATCTAATTAGCCTCACTGGAGATTTGTCTATTTTATTAGTCTTTCAGAGAATCAATTTTGGAGTTTTTTCCTATTGTATATTTGTTTTCTAACTTATTATTTTTTAAATTTATTTATTTATTTATTTTACTTTATTTTACTTTACAATACTCTATTGGCTTTGCCATACATCGACATGAATCCACCTCAGGTGTACACGAGCTCCCAATCCTGAATCCCCCTCCCACCTCCCACCCCACAATGTCTCTCTGGATCATCTCCATGCACCAGCCCCAAGCATCCTGCATCCTGCATCTAACATAGACTGGCGCCTCGTTTCTCACATGATAGTATACATGCTTCAATGCCATTCTCCCAAATCATCCCACCCTCTCCCTCTCCNATTTTACAGGCCTCGGAGCCCTCGGCTCAACACACTCGATTTGCACAATCTTTGCATGAGGAAAAAGGCAGTCGATGCAAACTGAATTAATTGTAATTGACCATAATATGCTTACAGAAATGCCATGGAGTTTTCATTAGTAGATAAGCCCCAAAGTATGTGCTGATGATTTACATCTGCAAGAACACACTGTGTGGCCACAGTTAATTATGAAACCTGCCACGGGAGGTGCTTCATCAAACCCTGGCAGAGGCCTTCTGAGGGCCAGGGACACCTCCAGGGACCAACATATCTTGACTCACTTCCGATGAAGGGCTTTGAAGTCACTGCCTGGGAAGGCAGAGCCAAGCTGGCCCTGTGGGGACCAGCCTGGGTCCTCCTTGCTGCCCCAGCCTCAGTGTCCTTCTGCCTCCTCCCTCAGAGTTGCCAGTCCCTCCCACCCCATCCGAGGCTTCCCAGGTAGCTCAGCAGTAAAGAATCTCCCTGCCGGTGCAGAAGACGCAGGAGACATGGGTTTGATCCTTGAGTTGGGACAATCCCCTGAAGTAGGAAATGGCAAACTACTCCAACATTCTCGCCTGAAAAGTCTCATAGACTGAAAAGCTTGGCAAACTACAGTTCATGGGGTCGCAAAGAGTCAGACACGACTGAGCAACTAAGCAGGCATTAACACTATGTTGTGTAGCAAGAAACTGAAGATTAAAAGGTTACTGGTCTTTCCCAAGATCACACAGCTGCTAAGTGGTTGAGCGAAGATTGGAATCAAGATCTGCCTGTCTGACCAATGGTGTGTTCTTCATGAGTAGAAAAAAGCCACACAGCAATGAAGACCCAGCCCAGCCAAAATTAAATAAATAAAAACTTTTTAAATATTTCTTTAAAAGATGTTCACGTTTTCCCCACCTTCCTGGAAAGGAGTACAGAGATCACCTCCAAATCAGTCTGTCAATCGAAGTTTAATTCCAATCAAAACCCAATTGGAAACATTCCTCACCAAATGGAATATACATGCCAACATTCATAGGTACAACTAGAGGGACTGCCCTCGAACATTCAGTTGGTAGAGGTTAGACTGGCTATGTAATTTGTGGGGCCCACCGCAAAATGCAGAGCCCTACTTTTTTTAATTGTTAAGAATTTCAAGATGGTGACAGCAGAAAATTAAACCAAACAAGGGGAGAAATCTGAACAAAAGGCCCTTTGTGATAGGCCAGGTCACATGCCCAGGAAGCCAGTTCCTCTAAGACCTAAGGTCAGGAGGGACAGCTAGCATGTGATAGAAACATTTAGGGCTGACAGTAATAAATTGAGATGGAGACCCTATTTCCCCAAAGGAGAAGTAGACTTACTTGCTGTGAATGAGGGGGTGGAGCAGGAGAAGGGACAGAAGAAAGTAAATGGACATGTAAAAGTAAAGCACAGGGGTCTTCAGAAAAACAGTCAATCAGTGCAGGGCGTGCCTGGCTGCTCAGCTCATAAAGAATCTGCCTGCAATGCAAGAGACCCTGGTTCAATTCCTGGGTCAGAAAGTTCCCCTAGATAAGGGATAGGCTACACATTCCAGTATTCTTGGGCTTCCCTGGTGGCTCAGAAGGTAAAGAATCTGCCTGCAATGCAGGAGAACTGGGTTCGATCCCTAGGTTGGTTGATCTCCCCTGGAGGAGAGCATGCAATCCACTCCAGTATTCTTGCCTGGAAAATTCTACAGAGGAGACTGGCAGGCTACAGTCCATGGGGTTGCAAAGCGTCAAACATGCCTGAGCAACTAAGCACAGCACAGCACAGCACAATAATCATCCTTTTCTCTGAAAATATGTGAATGCCCCGTGAAGACAGATGTAGCAGCGATGAGCTGGAGCACCTTTGAGAGCCATGCAGCATTTGATTATACACCGCGGCATTCCCGTCATCTACCAGCCGCCCTGAACAACCATTATTTGCTTATTTCAGGGCTCCCTAGCTGTTCTCTAAAATCAAAACTTCACTAATAACCATATTTAGGATTGAACAAGGACTTGGCATTTCCCTAGGACTTCACAAGCAGTAATTAGTTAATTCAGTGTACTTGAAGAAAAGGTGCAAGTCCCAAGTCTGCAAGAGCCAGGTACCTTTCCTGTTCGTAATGTAGGGAGAGGGTCCTCACACCAGATATCAGAGGCCTGGAAGTGTCAAGTCGTATACAGTGTATGATTGTGTGTGTCTTTCTGTCTGTCTGTTATATGAATAAGTGTGCATATGATTGTGTGTATGCTTGTATGTAAGGTTGTGACATGTGTGTGTGCATGTGTGTGTGTGTGTGCTTGTGTATGTGTGTACATGTGCATGCATGTGTTTGAAAATGTCTGCATTGTGTACTCATAGGGACATCTGGGCCCAAAAGATGAAATAATCACAGCATTGAAGAAGGAGCTTAAGATATAGACTCAGAAAACTCAGGTTAGGACCCAGGACCAGTCACCTAGTGGTTATCCAAACTTGTTCACATCAGCTCCCCCCTCTTAGTTTCCTCATCCATAATGGAAGCGTGCCTTCTTCTCTCAGGAGTGAAGATTAAATAAAAGTCCTACTGCAAAGTCAGAACCCATCAGTGTCTCAACTCTCTGTCTTCCACTTTCTCATTCATTCCATTCCTGGACAGCAAACCCCGCCTCAGTCTTCAGATCTGTTCTGCATTATGTGAGGAGAGAGAGAGGAGGAGGAGGTAAGGAAAGCTGAAGAGATGGAAGAGTATGGAGTGAGTGGATTGCTGGAAATATAAAGTTTCCCTCAGTGCAAGGAAAACAGTAGGAGTTTATAGAGCTAAGACTGATGGTGCTCATTTGCAAACCAGAACTTATGACCTTTACGTCACTTATGTAAGTATTACCAGATCCCACAACTGCAGTGGTGAGCCGCAGTGAGCAACAGCAGCCTTTATCAGTTGACACGTCTGAAGTCAAGTACATTTGAAGAAAACAGTGACCATTTAAATCGCTGCTATCTTCCATGGTAGCTCAGATGATAAAGAATCGGCCTGTGATGCAGGAGACCCGGGTTCAATTCCTGGGTCAGGAAGATCCCCTGGAGAAAGGAATGGCAACCTACTCCAGTATCCTTGCCTAGAGAATTTAATGGAAAGAGTAGCTTCTCAGGCTACAGCCCATGTGGGTTGCAGAGTCAGACAAGACTGAGCAAATAACTCTTTGACTTTTCACTATCTCCCACCACCTCCTGTGTGTTCAGTTCTCCCGGACCGGCATGCCTGATGAAGAAAATCATTGAGACTGGTGCGGAAGGAAGGGTGTTCACATATATCTTGTAAATTTTCTTGAAATGTGTACAAACCATCATTCCAACTATAGACTATAACTGCAGCAGACACTAAATAAGGAAAGTAGAGCATAGTATCTATCCTAATTATTGGTTCTGATTGTTAAAGAATTTACCCATATGCGTGAGCACTGGTCATACTCACCAACAGGTACAATTTCTCTAATAAAAGGACTTGCATGTTTATGTACTAAATTTTGTAAATGTCACATTACAAAAATAAAAAGGCATGTGTCCCTAAGAGGACCTTACATATCGTTCCTGCTCTGGATTTCTTGCCTCAGTAAAAAGATTCTTCCATTTCACTTGCTTTTAAGGAAATCTTATATCTTTAATGCAGTCTGTTGCTGCCTTTCTGTCAATCACTATCTTCATGTAGCTACATCACAGCATCTTTTAGTCTGATTTACACATTCAGAGACTTGGCCACAAGGTAAGTAAGAGAGCCAGACTTCAAATTGAGATCTGCTATCCAGTGTTGATTCCTGGACCCCATTCAGGGGTCATTATTGGCTTAAAGCAAAACGTGCTGGAAAGATCCTGAAATAGGGATGGCCACACAAAGAGACCCTGCATCTCAGCCTTTGTCTTCCCCAAGCTCCTCTGCTCCAAATGACTGAACCCACCAGCTCTGAGAGCTGAAAACAGACAGACCATCTCTGAGTGGGTATGATTTAAACATTCACACAAGGGATTTTAAGACCTGAGAAAGACTTACCCCGCAGAGTCACCCTGGCATTTAGAAAGGAGGTTGATAATAGTGATCAATGACTAATAGTGAGCAGGTCAGCTAAGAAGACAAAATCCTGGGTTCAGAATTAGGCACAGAATTAGTATGAAAATAAACTACAACACACTACATTTTTTTTAAGTGACAGATAACACCAACATTACAAAATTCTGGAAAATAACAAAAGATTTGTATTAAATAACACACAGATGCAACACTATAATAATTCTTAACTTTGGCTGGCTGCATATTCTTTGATCTCCTTTTCATATGTTGATGAGCATGTAATAAGTTCTGTGGGAAAAAAACAAAGTGAACTCAGACTTTCTGCATTATTTTCACCCTGGCATGGTACAGTGAAACTGGGTTTTTCTTTCAGCTTTACTGATTTCTTAGAAATGCCACCAAAAATTTTTGGATTGTTGGTAAATTCAAGAATTCTTCTATCAAATTTATTTTTTATATGATCTATGAAATTTTAGGAATCTTCAAAAGTTTTCTTGTACAACAAGTACTGTTTGAATGAGCAACATCCATGGAGCGGGACCTTGGCAGGAAAAAAAAAAAAAAAAAACATGCAAACAAAAGGCTCCAAACTGAAGTGTTACTAGCTTCTCAGTAAACTCCCATCTGATTACCTTACCAGGTCCTGCCTTGACAGTCCTTGGTTATCTGTTCCAACTCATTGCTTGTCACATGCCTCTTTGTTCAGTCTTCTCCAGTCTTCTCCACTCAGGCTTTGTGTTTTCACCTAATGTTCATGCTTTTTTTTTTCCCCATTATCAGACCTTTGCACAGGCTGTGCCCCCTGCCTGGAGTTTCTTCCCTACTACATAATTCTTCATTTCACTGATTCCTTCAGATCCTCCTTCAGTCTCCATCATCATTCACTTCTGAATGTCTTCCCTCCCTACATCAAATCCTCTATTTTTCTTAACCCCATACACCTCTATCTCAAAATACCAGACTCAAGTTTACATGTCGTTCTGGAATTATTTAACTCACCTGTCTCTCTCTCCTAAGAGAGCTCTAGGAGAGTGGGAGCCACATTTACTTTTGTTCCTGCATTGTAATCCCAGTGCTTCATACACAGTCTAGATCCTAGTAGGGGCTTAACAAATATTTACTGATCGCCTCTGGATAACTAAAGGAGAAGAGACATATGTTGAAATTGACCAGTGCTGTCCTTTCTCACTGCAAGAAAGCAATTGAGAAAATAAAGCTTGGTTTCTCTTTGGCTTCATTTCACCTGAGTCAACTGACTGCCTGTTGGTGGATCTCAGATATCCAGCCAGCCTCTATGAAAATATCTTCATCCTAAAACATGCCTTCTGCACTTTGAGAAACCACAGGTGTTGCTATAAATACCAGAGAAAACCAAAATCTGAAGTCTGAGGTGAAAAGAAATATGGATGAAATGTTTAATAAAATAGTTCGGGAAAGGATACAGATGTAGCATAGCTTAGAGAAGTTGAGGTTGGGCAGCTGTGTTTTCCAAAAAGATCAAATATCCTCTCTCCTACCTTGAGACGCTGGCCTAAACTTCACACCAGAGCATGCTTTGTGGATGAGTCTTAGCCTGTCTGTATGGTGGGAGCATGGACTTCTGGAAAGATCTCTTCCTCTGGTCTTTCAGTCCACATTGCCACCACTAGAGCTAACTTTCTTTTGGTTAGACATTGTACTTGAAGAGTTTTAGACCCTGACTTTTCTGGCTCCATACAACTTCTGGGATGGGGCCCAGGCTTTTCTTATTCAGCACCTAAGCAAAGCTAATAAGAAGAAGGACTCAGCCCACCAACAGGTGGGAACTGAAATTATATCACTATCCCTCGATTTCAAATTACATGAGACCCAGACATATACATGCCCTTTAACTAGTATCTTCTTCTAATGAAGACTGGTCAGTGTGTTTCAAATTGCATGCCAACTTTGTTCCTTGTCAGGGGTGATATTTGAAAGAGATTCCATGTTGAGTAGGCTCAAAGTCGTGTATGATTAGCAATGTCTGTTCTGATCAAGGGAAAGGGTGGTAATGGCCCACATGTCACATGTTTGGTTTCCTTGTTTTAACTCCTAAAATTTGGTCCAAGGCTTATGACTGGGTTTTAGCCCAACGTTAACTTAAGTTTCTCCAGAGGCAGAGAGTCTGCCCTGAATCCAATTGACATTCTATAATATAATATTTCACATGTGTTGCTTTGACCTAGTTTTGAAATCATGGCTAAAAACTTTCAATTCCCCTTCATGGGTAGTTTGCTAAGCCTCTACACCAAGCGAATTAAAAAGCAGAGACATTACTTTGCCAACTAATTTCCATATAGTCAAAGCAATGGTTTTTTCAGTAGTCACATACTGATGGGAGAGTTGGACTGTAAAGAAGGCTGAGCAGCAAAAAAAGGATGCTTTAGAATTGTGGTGCTGGAGACAATGCTTGAGAGTCCCTTGGACAGCAAAGAAATGAAACCAGTCAATCCTAAAATCAACCCTGAATATTCATTAGAAGAACTGATGCCGAAGCTGAAGCTCTAGTACTTTGGCCACCTGGTGCGAAGAGCCGACACATTGGAGAAGACCTGATGCTGGGAAAGACTGAGGGCAGGAGGAAAAGGGAGCAACAAAGGATGAGACGGTTGGATGGCATCACTGACTCAGTGGACATGAGTTTGAGCAAGCTCCAGGAGAAGGTGAAGGACAGGGAAACCTGGTGTGCTGCAGTTTACAGGGTTGCAAAGAGTCAAACGCAACTTAGCAGCTGAACAGTAACAAGAACTACACCAACCCTGTCTCCTACTGGGGTCCAGGGTCAGATGCCCAACTAGCTAGGGACAGCCCCTAAGCCCAGGTGCCCCTGTAATTACTCAACAGATCCAATCTCCAGGAAGCCTTCAAAATCCACTCCGTTTGCCATGCATAAGCTCCTCCTACAACTCCAGCTTGCTGTGACTTTGCCCCCACATGTAATCCCCTGTGTGTCCCTACATGGAAGCATTCTCTTCTTTTCTTATTTGGAGCCATAAATAACAAAGAATTCACCTTTCATCTCTCTGAGTGTTAGGGTGTTGTATCTGTTATCCAAAGAATCTTTAGATCTCATAAAACACATGTCCAATGGCTTTGTCCTGCCTGGCCACTGTCATCCCTTATGAACTAAACTCCCACTTCCAAAACCCCCACTCCCAGGAACAACTGTGCTTTCATTTCATATTGCAAAGAACTTTCTTGCTGGGAATGATTTCTCAAGCCTCCTGCTCAGCCTCTGAGAAGTTATTTTAGCTAAAACTCTAGATTTCTTCCACTTCTGGCATATGAGGGTGTTGTTTGCAGTGTGGGGTCTGCAGAAGCTCTGGGAGGTCCCACTTTGTATCTGAGGTACCTTCTCCCCAGTCTGAGAACTCTGGCCTACAGATAGCTACAGAGCCCTCTAAGGATGCAACCCTCAAAATACCTGCAAGATAGACTATGGCAAAGCAAGAAAACTCCATTCCATCTTGTCAGATTTGTAAATACTCCTTTTTCTTCCTTCATCTTATCTGCCTCCCAGGTGAGCTTGCTTCCCAAGAAGGAGGTCATGTCACACTTTCTTTCTCAAACATGTCCTTAAGACAGACTTTCCACTCAGACTAAAGGATGAAAACACTTACAACCATGACATGGTCAATTCTGAGAAAATACCTAGAATTCAGAAACAGTGGCAACTTCTACTGGGATATCCAGGATAGATTTGTGCTATTGGGAAGGCAGACACGGGGCATGAGGAAGAGCCAGTGGGAAGCTGGGAACAGACAGTCCCCTGATCTTGAGGGGCAGAGAACCTCCAGGAAAATTCAAAATAGGGGAATTTCTCTCGAATTTCTAATGAGGAAAGTTTACCAGTGGCAATTAAAACTGAGTTCCCTGAGATGCATCACACTGGGAGGATGGCTTCTATATCTTGAAGCTATCTTAATGGTAGATTTACAGCTTGGTCTGGTTACAGCAGACCAAAATGGAGAGAGTCTAGGACATATATAGCGCAAAGACTTTGTTAAAGATCCAAGAACTCTGATCCTGAAAAAGAAATGATCTGTGCTCAGGAAGAAAGGAATTAGAGAAGTCTTTTATTTTAAGGTAATGATAAGAGCTAACATCTACAGAAAGTGTGCCTGTGCCATACACTTTTTTTCTTGTGCTTCATATCAATGTACCTTGTAGGGTAGGTGCTACCATTATGCTCACTGAATCAATGAGGAAACCAAAGTTTGGAGATGTGAAGCAACTTAAGCTCACATAGCAATATCCACCAGGGTCAGGATCCAAACCCAGACCAACCTGGCACAAAAAGCAAGTCTCTTAGCCACTGCCCTATTATACAAAGAACAGGTGTCCCTCATCATGCAAAAGCTGCATCAGATCCACAGTCTGGCCTCCAGTGGAGTCTCCTCCCGTGAGACTGCCTAGACTTCAGTTCCTCAAGTCCCTATCAGCAACATAGGAGGAACCTCAGTAACAGCAGACGTGTTGATCTACAAAACATGGAATGATCAACCTTTAAGGCACATTTTTACATCAAAACCAGAGAAAAGTGTGCACTTTTATTTAGATTACACTAGAAGGGAGGCTTCCCTGGTGGCTCAGATGGTAAAGAATCTGCCTGCAATGCAGGAGACCTGGGTTTGATCCCTTGCATCCAGAAGATCCCCTGGGGAGGGGAATGGCAACTCACTTCAGTATTCTTGCCTGGAAAATCCCATGGACAGAGGAACCTGGAAGGCTACAATCCATGGGGTCACAGAAAGTCAGACACGACTGAGCGACTATACTCAGAAGCGGACCAGGAGACACAGATTCGAGTACAAGCAGTTTATTTGAGAGATAATCCCAGAAAATGAGTAAGACTAGGAGAAAGTGAGATAGGGGAGAAACAAATGCCAGTAAGTGTAGGTTTTCAAGCGCGTTTCCATGGTGGGTAACTGGCACTTCATAATTCTGGAGAACTTGGGGATCCACGCAGAACATGCTGTCTTGTTGATTCGATTTGGAACCGTGAAGACATTTTATGTAATTATAACACAATGTTATAAATCATTTTATAGATCAGTGGGTGTTATTTATGTTTTAAGTTATAATTTTTCAGTTGCAATTTTAAAGGCAATCCTTATAAAAAATAAACAAATTAAGCAAATACATCTACGTATTGACACAGATAGAACTATGTCAAATGATTTTAAGATACAGTAATCAGACTCTTCATCCCCTGTGGGATATGCCCAGCCTAAGCGAATTTTAAAAATAAAATAAAATTTAGAGTATATTCAATAATCATGCCATTGGTGGAAGCGTTATTCTGGGACAGTTGAGTTGGTACAAAACACGTGTGTTTGCCTTTGGGAACTGGAATATTATTCAACAAAAGAAATAGGAAATGCAGATATAAGATCAAAAAAGGTGAGTGAAAATAATGTCATTTCTTAGATCCAAGTTTCCTTTAAAAGTATGCTATGCCCAACATGCATTCACTGAAAAGCCTTTGAAACCATGGTGAACCCAATAGCAATGAACACCTTGAAACCCAAATTGTGGGTGTCTAAATGTCATTCTCCACTGAAAGAAACAAGGACTGTCTAGTTTGGAAGAGAAAACATACAAGATGAGTCTGGACTATATCATGAAACCAGACAGCAAGAAACTATGGAAAATCATGCAGTCATGTCAGAAGGACTCAGAAGTGAACTTGAAAAGTTGTCCGCAAGAGAATTTGATCTCAGTGAGAGAATAACTGTGACGGGTTGAAATCCATCCAATACTTTCAAATCCATGCGTGCAAAATGAGAGTCATAACAAAATAAGCTCATTGCTGTCCCACATTGAATGCTGGAGAACCAGCTCATTATTTTGAAAACTAGAACATAAAGGGAAAGAAATGGCAATCATTAACTTGTCTTTCCCATATAAACTCTCTTTGGATGATAAATAGTTGATGAGAAGAAGCTTTTCTTTAAAAAGAGATTCAGAAAATGAATGAGAAAGAATGATGGGGTTAAAAGTATTGTTGATTAAAATGATCATTGGTGGTTGCTACCATCAAAAGAGTCAACCAGACTTTCTAATATTCAGTACACTGTACCATGAAGTATGAAGTATGTCTGCCAAAAACCAAAACCTGAATCTGATCAGAATTCTAGATCTAACTTCTAATTTACAGGAAAAACCAGGGGGCAAAGGAACATCATGTTAAACCACACCACTAAAATGCAAACAGCAAAATGCAGACGGTGAGGAATTCTTTAAGACAAACAACCCAGTTTTTTTTTTAACAAGTAAATCTCAAGGGGGAAAAAAATAGGTCAAAAGAGACTTAAAATACCTATGAACTAATTGCAATATATAGACCATATTTTGATACTGATTCAAACAAACAAATTACTTTCAAAATTATATAATAGGGTTAGGGAATTTGAGCAGATTAGATAATAAAGAATGGTTATTAATATNGAATACTTTGGCCATCTGATGTGAAGAGCTGACTCATTGGAAAAGACTCTGATGCTGGGAAAGATTGAGGGCAGGAGGAGAAGGGGACGACAGAGGATGAGATGGCTAGATGGCATCACCGACTCGATGGACATGAGTTTGAGTGAACTCCAGGAGTTAGTTTTGGACAGGGAGGCCTGGCGTGCTACAATTCATGGGGTCGCAAAGAGTCGGACACAACTGAGCAGCTGAAATGAACTGAACTGAACTGACCTGAACATGGCACTCATGGTTTGGGGTAGATCTGTGTAAACACAGAAGATGCTCCATTGGACTTGGTGGCTAATTAAATATGGCCAGAAAGTGAGAGGGAAGAGGAGGCTAGGGATTTAAGCCTTGGAAATTTGAAGAATCCCAGCACTTGATGGACCTAAAACTAGAACAAAAGCCCGACCACTGAGGTTCACTCTGCCTCCCCACCATTTTACTGTGTGATTGTGAGCAAGTCACTTACCCTTTCTGGATTCCATGGGTAAAATATGTTTTTGGATAGAGTGATGTCTTCCTATTCTAAAAGCAATTTCCTATAAACCAGGGTTGGTAAGAGCAACAGCCAACAGACAGACAGGTGACTCAGCTCAGGGTGGGTGTGTAGTGTTGAAGGTNTACCCTTTCTGGATTCCATGGGTAAAATATGTTTTTGGATAGAGTGATGTCTTCCTATTCTAAAAGCAATTTCCTATAAACCAGGGTTGGTAAGAGCAACAGCCAACAGACAGACAGGTGACTCAGCTCAGGGTGGGTGTGTAGTGTTGAAGGTAAAAACATTCCAATGGAAATCCCAAAAGCATTACCTTGCAACTTACAAAACTGCTGTTTTTTTTAAAAACAAACACATTAAATATTATCAATTCCAAATGGCTTAACCTAAAACAAGAAATTTAAAGCCAGAACTAAAAGAAGCCAGGAATGGATTTGCAGATGTGGAAAGCTAGTCAATAAAGGTGAGAGCTTTCTGAAGATGGAAGTGTGTGGAAAAAGAAGAAAATAGAGCCCAGGATAGAACTTCGTTGATGACAGAGATTACATGAATTCTTTAATCACAAAAATGAATATTCATTGGAACCCAGCTCTGGGCAAGGCATTCTGCCAATGGGTACAAATCCAGAAGTGAATTAAGCAGGTACTTAACCCCTGCGCTCTCAAAGATCTTAGTATGGAAGAGAAAGAGGAGCCAGCAGACAAGCATAACCGTAGCTCCTGTGAACAGCACTATTCACCGAGCATTTACTGCATGCTGTGTACTTGGAGGAAAACAGACATGAATGAGCCAGTTCTTCAGGTGCCCTAGGTTTTCACCACACCCATCTCAGGGCCATGCTTAACACTTCATCAGATGAGCCCTGCCAAAGACCCAGATGCAGAATGCTTTAATGGAAACCAGACATCTTACTAAAAACACCCTAGTGAAATAGGAGGGAAAGCTTCACATTACTCCTCATACATAAGAAACTTGAATGAACTCCCTATTCTCCCCCAACAGCCCAGTTTCACGTAATGTGTCCCTTTCTCCTGCCTACCAGAACTTTACCCCATGGATGGCAGGTGAATAAGATTGGTTCTACAGAGATCCTCCCCAGCCTGTCTCTCAACTTTTAGAAATATACTCTGCAAGTCTGCTCTGGGGAGTACCAATCATGGGATGATGGCTGGGTATCCTCTAACAGGTCACCAGTTTTCTTCTGACTTATCAAGTCCCCATACTTGGACCCCTCTGAGAGTTGACAGCTGATCCGTAGGACTCAAGTCCGATCAGGATTGTGATTTCACTACATTAAGGACCCCTTCAATCGTATTCCGCTGCCCGGACACTGGTAAAAGCTCCACTTTCTTCCAAACTATCTGCACTATGTCTTACACCTAAGATGGCATTAATCGGCATGCAAATAGTAAGGATTACTATCTATAATGAGTTCTCATAGGTCAATCTCACTTTTTATATTATTAGATATATATTATTATAGATTAAAAGACATAAGTTCTATTATGTTGGGCTATGTGCTTTATTGGATTGTTGAATTTATATAATAATAAATACTATCCTTATTCCTATTTTGCAGATGGGAAAACTGAGGATCAGAGAGGAATCAAATTTCGGAAGTGACAGAGATACCTTTTGAACCCAGGCCATTTGATTACGGAAACTAAACTCTTAACCATTNTGGATTGTTGAATTTATATAATAATAAATACTATCCTTATTCCTATTTTGCAGATGGGAAAACTGAGGATCAGAGAGGAATCAAATTTCTGAAGTGACAGAGATACCTTTTGAACCCAGGCCATTTGATTACGGAACCTAAACTCTTAACCATTAAGTTACATGTAATTAGAGTATATGTCAATTTCTTTTATTGAACAGTGGATGTCACAAATATATTTTTGCTACATTGTGTACATACTACAAATGGCAATGGCTATATGGGCTAAGTATCTGTAGTAGAAATTCAGAACATTTTCGTTTTCAGCTCTGTGCTTTCCTTATTGGGTTTTTACTGTGAGCATGTGTCACTTTAAAGTTAATTACTTTGGCCTGTTGGAAATATTTTTATAAGTATGAGGGAAAATATATCAAAATTACATACTCACCACTCACATTTAACAAATACTGTTTTGTCATATTGGCTTCAAATTTTTAAAAAAATAAAACTTTCCGAATTGAAATGAGAAACTCCCCATTTCACCACGACATCTTTTCCCTCTTTTTATGCCTCCAAACTTACCAACATCCAGGGATGATGCCTTCTTTTCTGAGTTTTTAAGGCTTTCCTACATCTGTTTATATTTACATCAAGAAAAAACATACTACGTGTGGATTTTTCTATAAATACCATATAGTGGTCCTGCTGGCTTTCTATGTGTAGCTTCCTTCCGCAGGCATCGTCAGCTCTGGCTTTGCTCTCCTCTGCTAAGTCATTCACTGTACTTCAGTCCACATTTTATCCAACTTGTATGGCTCATGATTACACATCTTTTACTTTCATCAAAGAAAAAGTGTATACTTCTGTTTATGGTTCTTTGTGTTGTTTTAGGCTGCTCGCAAACAGAGGAGAGGAGTATGAAATCAGATATATCTCTGATCCTTTTTCAACATCTACACTAGTGAACATGTGTTTATCTTCTTCGGTCTGATAAAAGTATGAGTTCCGTTAATAGGTTTTCCAGTGTTGAACCATCCTTGAATTCCTATGATCAAGTATACTCAGTCATGATGTGGTTTTATGGTTCTTGGTCTTGTTCCTTATTGTCAGTGCTACTATCATTTTGCTGGATTGGTCTGTTAATATGTTATTTAAGTTTCTTCATCTATATTCATAAATGAGATTGACTTTTCACTCTTTTGCTTTTGCTCTTCTTTTCCATTTTGATATCAATGTTGATTTGCATCATTTAATTAGTTGGAAAACTTTCCACCTTTCTGTGTTCTCTGAAATAACCACTCACTGAATGTTTGATAAAAGATGTCCATAAAATCATTTGTGCCTAATGCTTTTGTGGGAATATTTTTATTACTGTACAATGTGTTTAACAAACATCAGTTTACTCATGCTTTCTATTTCCTCTGGAGATAATTTGGATAATTTATAACTTTTTAGAAAATTGCCTCTTTTATCTAGACTTTCTATTTGATTGATAAAACATTGTTCCCATTATTTTCCTGTTTACAACCCTTGTTTAGTTGTAGTTCTATGCCCTTTTCATTTTCAATACTGTTACGCTTACTTTTCTTCTTGTCCTGTTGTTCAGTCTTGCCAGAGGACTGCCTGAATGCTAGTCTATACAAAGAGAGACACAAACGAAGCTTTCTTAATCCAGAGTGTTTTTACATATATGCATGCATACATACATTGCTTTCCCAAATGAAAATAGCAGAACAGAGGTTACATCTGCTTCTACAAAGACACCATTCTCACCAACACTTAGGGGGATAAACCAGAGTCCCCACAAAATGGGTGGCTTTCTCAGAAGCAACATATCCTTCTCAAGGCACTACCTGCCTCTCTGGAGGCAATCAAGCTCATGATTTGGAATTAGATACATTTGTGTTCAAGTGCTTTCCCTTCCTACCTGGGTGGTGGTGTTCAGTCACTGAGTGTGTCCAACTCTTTGAGACCTAGCCTAGCCATAAACGCTAGGTTCTTCTGTCTTCCTCTATCTTCCACGATGTCCTGGTGTTTGCTCAAATTCATGTCCGTTGAGTTAGTGATGCTATCCAACCACTTTATCCTCTATCACCCCTTCTCCTTTTGCCTTTGATCTTTCCCACCATCAGGGTCTTTTCCGATGAGTCAACTTTTTGCATCAGGTGGCCAAAGTATTGGAGCTTCAGCAACAGTCCTTCCAATGACCTTGAGCAAATAGAGGTAGATATCCATCTCAAAGACTATGGTAAGGATTGCCTGGAAAAGTCAGGATAGATACGTAAGTGAGTGTGGAAACTAGAGCTGGGGAAACCTGAGTCTGAATTCCAGTTTAATCTCTTCCTGGCCCTATGCATCCTGATAGTTTGTAAAACTGAGATAAAAATACTTACTTCCAGTTTGTGTAGGAATTAAATTGTATTTTGCCTAATGCTTAACACAGAGAAAGCAAATATTCAAGAATCTCTGTCTTTTGTCACTTACATCACAATTATTCCCAGCCTTATTTGGGTGAAGACCTTAGCTCAAGGCTATTCCAAGTGCAGGCTTGGAGTCCCCTCTCCTTCACTCCTCTCTCAGCTGAAGCCTGGCACCATGAGGACAGGGCAGACCTGGCAGGTCTAAACTTGGCTCAGCTCTGGTCCCAGAAGCCAGCACATTTACCCTAACGGCTGCTCCCAGTCCATAGTAAGTCTCACATTTCTAATGAGTAGAATGTGGGTTTGAAATACAGACTCCCATAATCAGTGATTCCCTAGACATTCTATCAAAACTCTCAGGAGTAAAATTATACCCAAGGCTAGTAAAATTATACCCTGTGTCTGCTTGTATAACACGGTGGTTTTTAAACTGAGCTCCCCAAAGTTCTAGTGATTCCATAAACCAACCTTCCTTTTTCCCCTACCACACACTAATGGTAGACAGAACACCATACCCTCCAATCTCAATTCACCCAGAACTTTAGATAATGACCATGAATATAAACCTTCATTTAAAGAAAGGTTTCCATAGCTTAAAGCACACCCAGGACCATGAAACACCAACATCTTTTCAGAGCCAAGATTCTCAATCTGCCCTTTAGCCTCATGTCTAAAATGTGTAATACAGAGGAAAATATAACAAGCCCCTTTGGGTCTCAGTTTCCACATATATAAAATAAGAAAGATTAAAATAAGAAAGGTGAGAACTTTCTGACACCACTGTGTGAGGCAGAAGTGAAGAGATCAACGTGAAATTGTTGTGTGAACTATGGAATCATGGACACATGTTAAAAGTTATTACACATACATGCACACACATCAATATCTTTTGCTCCTTTTAGCCAACTGCTTTCCACCTGGAAACATGCCTGAGTTGTCCAGAGTAAGGAAGGCTGGAGGAGATGAAGAACAAGCATTAACAAGCCCAACGATGATCTGCCAAAGTCATGGAAGAAGTAGAAGAAAGAAAACAGTGGAAGAGATGGATGCTACAGAGGCAGATATTGACATGCCAGGGTTGAGTAGTTCTCAAGCATTTCAGGGCTGTTTCTCACCAGTTTCTTTTGTTGTTGTTGTTAAAGTCTGAGCAGCACTGCTCTCCTCACCCACCCACCCCACTGGAAATGGCCAAGAGGGGCCTATGGGCAGCTTCTGTATAGAATCACAAAACTAGAGCACCCCCTGAACTCTGCAGCTGGAGTGAGAGTTCTCAGATGAGCCAGTGGGCTGAGGGCAGGCTCTGGATTTAGCCATCAGTCCACTTGAGAGGGGTGTGTTCAGACTACAAGGACGATGTAGGCAAATTGATTTCATCTCATGGGCAAATCCCATGGGTGGTGGCTGCCTTGAACACTGTTTGCTCCCTAGCTCTGTGATCGGACAGTGATGTCTGTTTGGGGCAAAGAATGAAGGGGGGTAGATACGTGGATACACACCATGTATTTGAATCTTTACACTCGACAGAATTAAGTCTCCTTTTGCCTTTTCCCAAGCTCTATCTCCACAGCAGATGTGTTCTGATTTGGCTAAAACTGCATGCCAAACACTGTGTCAAGTTCTTTATTTGTATTAGCTCTTTTAATCTGCTCCAAACACCGATAGGTTGTTCGGGCTTATGTTTGATTTTTTTTAAGCCCTTATCTTCTAGAAATAGATATGAAGTGTTACTGGTCAAGGCACAATACTTCTGAACCTCACCCCCACTTCATAACAGTCCAGTAGCAGTGGTAGGTAGGGTACAGTTGGAACAAGAATGACCATGAGTTCATAAGTATTGAAGTCAGGTGATTAGTACAGAAGTTCACTATACAGGCTTACTACTTTTGTGTGAGTTTAGTGTATGTTTGAAAATTTTGATACAAAAGTTTTTTAAAAGTCCTGTTAGGTATTTATGATATTAGCCCCATTTATGTACATGAAAACTGGAACTCAGAGACGTACTTACATACCTAAGGTCAAAGAGCTAAAAGGCAGACTATGGTAGATGCCAAGTTGTCCTGCCCAGAAGCCCGTCAGTTGGATTGCTCACTGCCCATCTAAAGGGAATGCAGTCCAGGGACAGAGTCCACTGATTCAGCCCCTTCAGTGTCTGTCTCAGCTGCACAGAAATCACTCACCCAAGTTTCCTTGTAAAGCTCACATCCTATGATGGATCAAAGCAGGATTATAAAAGCTCAATCATTTCAACTTAACACAATACAACTCAGATGGGCAATGCTCTCTTCTGGGTTAGCCCAGCTTCTGCTGGACCTGTATCACAAGTTGACTTTTCTTTTTCTGCCCCATCGTGTGTCCCTCTTGCATTTCACAGGAGCTGATCCCAAAAGGCATCTTGCATACCAACCTCCATCTCAGCATTAACTTCTGGGGAATCGAACGTGAGCCAGGGAGCTGAGGTCTGAGCCTGTGAGATATGTCGGACTGTGCAGCATGTTTGAATCTGCCAGGAAGGGGGCAGTTATCAGTGTTCAGCCCCCATTCTGCTCCCCTGGTCCTATGCTGAGGAGGCCTACATAGATCAGGAAATGAACAGGACATAGATATGACATAGACCATGAACACGGAGAGACAAAATGAAACACTAGTCGTGAGCCTAGAACTTTCTGAGCAGCAGGAGGACACGGCTGCTAAGTTCAGAGAAGAACTTCCCTAGCACCAGCCCCCTGTAGACCCAGCTGGATGAAGCTACAGGAATACTTCGAAGGTAGTAGCTCAGGCCCTGACCCCAGAAGCCCCTCAAGGCTTCCTGGCAGCCTAACCTCAGAGGCCAGGCCCAACTCCCTAATTCCTCTACAATGAAGCAACTCAGCAAGTCGCCCGAACCAGCAGGTGGCTCTAAATATGCCCCGCATAGTTAGAAATCTCATTTCCATTCCTGGCCTCTGGCTTGTATGGCACAGAGAGCAGTTTTTCTGGAATGAATTATCCCCTCCCCGCAGATGTCTTCAAAGGCTTCTAATCCAAAACGGGCTCTTCAGGACCCAGCCTCCCCAGGCTGCCCATGCACACAGGAAGTCTCTCCTTTGCGGGCACAGATGGGCTTTTGAAAATGTATGAACGGTGCTGATGTGACAGAAAGTGCTGATCAGGGGGTAAGAAACAATGTCCCCAGCAGCCAGATCATGGGAGAGCTTGGAGTACATTTAGCAGCACCTTTTTTTGTTTTGTTTATAATTTTTTATTTTCTATTGGAGCATAGTCATTCACAAAGTTGTGTGAGTTTCAGGTATACAGTAAAGTTATTTCTTATACATATTCATATAGCCTCATCTTCACTGAGGGAGAATTTATCCTGGTTTGCTGGGACTGTCCCAGCTTGACCCCTAAACATTCCACGTTAGGAACCCCTCAGTCTTGGGAGAAGTGACCAGTTGACTGCTCTACCATCATTTACAGTTTGTCAAGGTCCCAAGAAGAAAAGTGCTATTAGTCACTCAGTCATGTCTGACTCTTTGCTGCCCTATGGACTGTAGCCCATCAGGCTCCTCTGTCCAAGGGATTCTCCAGGCAACAATATTGGAGTGGGTTACCATTCCCTTCTTCAGGACATCTTTCTGACCCAGGGATTGAACCCAAGTCTCCCGCATTGAGGCAGATTCTTTACCATCTGAGCCACCAGGCAAGCCCCTCAAGAACTAAGGGTCAAAAAAGAGAAGGATAAGTTCAGTGAACTCCATTAGTGGTCAGTTAACAATGACCCTTCCCTCTCAATCAAAATTAAAATGCATATGTGTGATTATACATGTAAATATAATAGTATACATGCTATGGATATTAAATATACTATAGATGTGATATATACCATATACATCAGCAAGGTAGCCTATCATTCACCTATCAATTTTTTCAGCAAACATCTAACAGGGATTCTTGGCAGAGGTACATAGAAGGCTTCTTGGCAAGTATTGCGGTGGGGAGAGTAGGGGGAGTCTATAAACTCTAAAATTACTGCAAAAATCTTTGTGTTCAGGGCTGCATAATCTAAAGAATTTTTTAAATGCATGAATGAAGAGATAAACATATAAATAGATAATTACACACTGTTTCTCAAGATATGTTTTCTGGACCACAAATATTAAAATCCTCTAGCCAGGACTTCCCTGGTGGTCCAGTGATTAAGAATCCACATGCCAATGCAGGAGACACGGGTTTGATCCCCGGGTCTGGGAAGATTCCACATGCCACGAAGCAACTAAGCCCGTGTGCCACAATTACTGAAGCCCACCTGCCCTAGAGCCTGTACTCTGCAAAAAGAAAAGAAACCACAATAAGAGGCCCACACACTACAACGAAGAGTAACCCTTCCTCGCCAAAACTAGAGAAAGCCCACATGCAGCCACAAAGACCCAGAGCAACCAAAAGCAAAAATAATTTTTAATTGCTAAAAAAAATCTTCTAGCCTTTTGATTTCAGAGAAGGCAATGGCACCCCACTCCACCACTCTTGCCTGGAAAATCCCACTGATGGAAGAGCCTGGTAAGCTACAGTCCATGGTGTCGATAAGAGTCGGACACGACTGAGCGACTTCACTTTTACTTTTCACATTCATGCTTTGGAGAAGGAAATGGCAACCCACTCCAGTGTTCTTGCTTGGAGAATCCCAGGGACGGGGTAGCCTGGTGGGCTGCCATCTATGGGATCGCACAGAGTCAGACATGACTGCACCCCCAAATCTTCATGACTTGAAACAACAACCAATGACTTCATGACTTGAAACAACAACAAACAACAACCAACCATGATGTCAGTTTCAACTTGAAACAACAAGTTATCAGTCTCTCCCCATTATCTCTCTGGAGGATAACTGGACTTCTTATACAATGGCATAGATTGGGGGAGATGGTAAACTTTTTTTGCATAGGGACAGACAGTAAATATTTTAGACCCTATGGGGTCGCACAGAGTCAGACATAGCTGAAGCGACTTAGCAGCAACAGCAGCAGCAGCAGGCCATACAGTCTGAGTCTCAATTACTCAACACTGCTTTTGTTACACAAAAGTAGCCATAGATGACACATAAATGGATATGGATGGTGTATTCCAAAAAAATTTTATTTATAAAAATAGAGAGTAGTCAGATTTGGCCCATGAGCCCCAGTTTGCCGATTGCTGGTGTAGTGCATAGGCTTTTAGGTCGGGAGAACTGACTTCTGTTGCTGGCCCTTTCTGTTACTACCTGTGTAACTCAGAGCAATTACTTAAATTATGAACCTATGTTTCCTTGCTTATAAAAGAGAAATGACATGTGGCAGATAGTACCAGTGACCAAACATACACACAATCTTCTACATTTCATAGACTCACTTGCATTTGGGTCAGGCCATGAAACTGAGTTGTGGTCAATGAGATGTAGATGGAAGTGGTGTCAGCTACTTCCAAGCCTGACCCTTAAGCACATCTATGAAAGTCTCTAGTCCTCTGTCCCTCTACTGCAGTGACCTTGGGAGCCACGTTGTCCAGACTGTGTACCTATAACTTGGGGGAAGGCCACCCCAGCACCATGGGACTGTGCCAGAGTGAGGAATAAAACCTTACCTTGTTAACCCATTGAAATCTTAAAGTTACTGTGTTGGGACAGTTGAAGCAACTACTATGATACAAATATTCATGTCCTGAGATCTTGGTGAGGATAAAAGGCAATAGAGAAGTCAAGCACAAAACCTAGTACTTGACACATAAAAGGCACTGTATATATATTAGTAATTTTGACTAATTGACTATAAAATTCCTGATAAGTAGCTTCTGGGTTTTTTTCCAAAGTAAAATCCAATGAAATCAAATCAAAATGAAAGTAAATGAACCAACTTTTTCAAAAGATACAAACCCACTGAGAATTTTTTTATGTTGAAAATTACATTTTGATAAGGAAAATGCTGATTCTATATGTTATACCTCAAAGAAAGACATCACTTATTAACTCTCTTTAAGAGAAGGAAGGAAGGAGGAAAAATACCCTCTAATTTCTGCATCCCCATTCATCATTTTCTCTAATCAGCACAAGTTCCCTGAGCCGGTCCACTCTGTGTGTGCCTGGAGCTGGCCGCTGACTCAGTCACGGTTCAGCACCCAGCGGTCAGAGCAGGTGGCCAGTCGAGCCCTGTCAAGAGTCATCAGTCAGTAGAACAGGGAGCGCCATGCTATGAGCTAAGGTATTACAGGCTGTTTCTCGAACCTAAAGACCTCCCCCCAACAAAATGTTCCAGGAAGGGCTGAGGTCAAAATCCCACTAAATGTGAATGCAGCCTCCACCGTGGAAAGAATCCATATGCTGGCAGTTTGATGTATCACACTCAAACCATCAGAGGGAAGAAAAAATCCCATTCCTAAGTCAAAAGAGATATGATAGATATATTTGGAACTGAAGAGAGACTGAGAAAGGAATTGTATGTATTCATTTAGGCCACATCGGGCTTTCACTGCTGCGCGTGCAAGCTGTCTCTGGTTGTGGCAGGTACTTCCGGCTGCCCTTCCCTGCGGCGCACAGGCTTCTCACCGCAGGGCTTCCCTTGTGGTGGAGCACAGGCTCTAGGCCTGGGTGGCTGTGGCTCTCGGGCTCTAGTGTCAGGGGCAGTAGCTGTGGGCCCCGTGGGCTTAGTTGTTTTGCAGCATGTAGAATCCTCCCAGACCAGGCATTGAATCCATATCCCCTGCATCGGAAGGCTGATTCTCAACCGCTGAGCCACCAGGGAAGTCCTGAAAAGCAAACTTGGAAGGGGAAAGTGTGGGGAAGGCCCAGTGCAGCAGACAACAAGGAGTACAGATGTTTCCAAAACCACAGCCAAGAAAGAAGGATCTCCCATCCTGTAGGTGAGAACCATGACTGTTGTCCAAAATGCATATGAAGAGCCGACAGGCCAGCTTGCCGGGAAACAAGACCTGCTCAGACTGGGGCCATGTCCAAACAGAGACTCGTCCTGACCTTCTCCAGGCAGCTCACGCTTAATGAACACTCAGCAGGCCACACACTACGCTGAGGGCTCTACCTAAATTACCTCCTTTAATTCAGACTCACTACAACCCTGAGAATTAGGATCACTATTATTGACACAGATTCCTGATGGAAGTATAGAGATTCAGAGACCATAAGTACATTTTTCCAAATCTTACAGCTATTACATGGGAGAACAGGGATTTGCATACAAGCGTCATATTCAGTTTGAGGTGCTATCAAAAGATAGCAATGGGGTGGTTTAGTTTAAACAACAGAAATTTATGTCTCACGGTCCTAGAGACTGGAAATCTGAGATCAGGGTCATGTTCTGATGAGGGCTCGCTTTCTAACATATAGACAAGTGCCTTTCTGCTGCATCCTCACATAGCAGAGGGCAGAGAGAAAGCAAAGAAGCAAAAAAGCCCTCTGGGGTCTCTCCATAGAAGGGCACTTATCCATCCTGAGGGCTCCATCCTCATGATCGAATCGTGTCCCAAAGGCCTCACTTCTTTTTTTCTTAATTTTTTATTTTATGTTGGAGTATAGGAAATTAGCAAGACCCTGACAGTTTCAGACGGACAGCAAAGGGACTCAGCCTACATACACATGTGTCCACTCTCCTTCAAACTCCCCACCCATCCAGGCTGCCCCGTCACACTGAGCAGAGTTCCTTCCAAAGGCCTCACTTCTTAATACCATGGGGTTGAAGGTTAGGGTTTCAATGTAACAATTTGGAGAGAAGGACACAAATATGAAAACAAGCCATCTTAATTCCAAAAATGAACCATTTAACTACTAGGTTATAATATCTCATATCCAAGCACTATCATATCCCAACTCAGTTTAGTTTAGTCCCTCAGTTGTGTCCGACTGTTTGTAACCCCATGGACTGCAGCATGCCAGGCTTCCTTGCCCATCACCAACTCCTGGAGTTTACTGAAACTCATGCCCATTGAGTCAGTGATGCCATCCAATCATCTCATCCTCTGTCGTCCCCTTCTCCTCCCGCCTTCAGTCTTTCCCAGCATCAGGGTCTTTGCAAATGAGTCAATTCTTCACATCAGGTGGCTAAAGTATTGGAGTTTCAGCTTCAGCATCAGTCCTTCCAATGAATATTCAGGACTGAGTTCCTTTAGGCCCTGTTCTAAATACTTAATCTATCTCTATTTTCACTTCCCTGTTCTAAATACTTAATCTATCTCTATTTTCACTTCCCAATGAGGTTGGTCTTATTTCGTTCCCATTTTACAGACAAAGAAATAAAAGCTAGGAAGATTAGCTGACTTTCCCGTAGTTATGGGCTTCCCTATTGGCTCAGTAGTAAAGAATCCTCCCTCCAATGCAAGAGGCATGGTTGGAAAGATCCCCTGGGGGAGGAAAATTGCAACCCACTCCAGTATTCTTGCCTGGGAAATCCCATGGACAGAGGAGCCTGGAAGGCTACAGCCCATGGAGTGGCAAAAGAGTCAGACACAACTTAGCAACTAAAACAATTAACCCATACTTATAGGGCTAATACCCCAGCCCTCTTTCCAGATCTCTCACTCTGAACAATTGCCCAGAATCCCATGTGTGTGGTCAGTTAGGAGCCTCGCTGGGGATGGCCACTGTGCTTGGCAAGGCTCTTTGGCCCAGAACTCAGTTTTTGCCTCTGGTCATTGGTGCCTGAGGTCTGTGATCAGGCACAATTTGCCTAGAAGATCAGGCGCCCAGAGGTTTAGCGAGTGTGAGTCTAGCTGAGGATGACCTCCACGTGTTCTGATTGACTTCAGAGATGTATAAACGATGAGTCGTAAATCAGGAAGCAGGCGGGCCCATCATGAATCATCTTCCCTCCAAGCTCATCAAGACAGACGTGCATAAATTCCGTGTAGGCTGCGGCAGGTGCTGTCCTTTAGATTTCCAATTAAATGAGCCCTAACTGTGCTCGTTTCTCAGTGGGGAGGTCAGGCATTAATATGGTAATGAGCGGTCCAGGAGAAGTTCATGGGAACCACCTTCTGCTGCTGTGGTCCTTGACCCTCTGACCTTCTGTCCTATTTAGAATGGAGCAGAAACCCAGCAGGTGGGTCTGGGATGGAGTGGGGAATGCTTCAGAGGAGGGGCTACAGATGTAGGGTGACCATGACATCACCATCTTCAAGGAAAGGGATGTGGGGATGCTCGGGGTATCCATCCTCCTGTTCTATGGGCCAGCATGACTTGGAGATCATCCCTGGCCATCACTGTACCACTGAGGGCAACTCTGCCACACCCTGCAAAACATTTCCAGGCCATGTGTTCTCAGCAGCCCTGGTTGGGGGCAGAGCACCTTCCAAAAAAACAGAGATTTATACAAATAATATTCTATTATACAATGAAATTTTTCTTACTAGCAATAATCATTCAATATTTATTGATTTTTTTTTACTATTGACATGGGATTGTGTAGATTACGCACCCTAGAAGTATTTTAGAAGATATAATTTAAGTAGTTGAAAGTTAATAAAGAGAGAAATAGACTTAAAAAAAAATAAAAATAATAAAAGCCTCACTTACAGCAAGATCTTATGGGGCCCAATTTCTTCATAAGAGTAGAACCTAAAAGCCCCCAGATCTACATTCTTAGCCTTTATCCAAGCTCCTTAACATTGGACTAAAATGAATGGGGGGACTTCCCTGGTGGTCTAGTGGTTAAGAATTTGCCTACCAATACAGGGGACACAGGTTCAACCCTTGGTCCGGGAACTAAGATCCCACACACTAAGGGGCACCTGAGCCCATGCACCATGACTACTGAGTCCACACAGTCTCGAGCCTATGCGCCACAACAAGAGACGCATGGCAATGAGAAGGCCGTGCGGCATAACTAGAGCAGCCCCCACTCCCTGCAAGTGGACAAAGCCCGAGCACAGCCGTGAAGAACCAGTACAGCCAAAAATAATAGATAAATAATTTTTTTTAATGGGTGGAACTTGGTGTCTGGAGGTGAGTGAAAAATGAGGCAGGAGATGAAAGGGATCATAGAAGAAATGCAAAGAAAATGGGCTCTCTCATTGCCAAGCAGGGAGGACACAGTGTGCATTCATCATAGATTCAACTGGAAAAACAAAAGGCTGCTTTGCTTTGCACTGTTCTCTGGCCTCTGTGTAATTATCAGTGGTGTAACAATAAGAATTTCTCTGTTATGGACCATGCCTTCCCAACATCTCACATAACAATAATAGACTGCATTAATAATGGAGTGTGCGTGTGTATGCTCAGCCACTTCAGTCATTTGTGACTCTTTATGATCCCACAGACTGTAGCTCACCAGGCTCCTCTGTCCATGGAAGTTTCTAGGCAAGAATATTGGAGCAAGTTGCCATTTCCTCCTCCAGGGTATCTTCCCAACCCAGGGATCAAATCCATGTCTCCTGCATCTCCTGCACTGGCAGTCATATTCTTTACCACTAGCACCATTTGTTAAGTGTATTTGAATCTAAACAAAAAGTATAAACCATTGAGCATTTAAAACACAGGAGCTTTAATTGCCAGGAATTCATCACACGGGAGATGGAGGAGCTGAGAAGAGAAACAAGGGCCAGTGAGTGAGCCTAGGAATAAACAATAGCAAGAGATCACCACCATGCCCAGGCTGAGGGTCCAAGGGAGAGGTGAGATTACCAGGGGCAAGGGTCACCCAGCAGGAGGTAGGGATGGACCCCATTAGGGTCTGGATCTATGGAGGAGACCAGCTGCTCCTGGAGATGCCATCATAGTCAGAGAGGTGTCCTCCCTTCCCCTTCCTCCCTTCTTTCATCCCCCAGTCCCCACCTGTACTTCCCATTGGCCAAACCCAACCAAAGTCAGCTACACTAGGACTCTGCAGGCATCAGCCTCATGTCAAGAGCCCAGATTGGGGGAGAGAATTAACATGAAGGCAAAGGGATCATGAGCCAACAAGGATGCAAACTTTCCCTTAGCGAGTGGGCAACAGACTCCCCCAGTAAGTGCAAACCTCTGGTTCAGCTAACCAAGCTAATAAGTGAGAGTGAAAGGGGACAATCAGTATCTAGCCTCTCACTTCTTCCTGAGGACGAGGCTCCCCTCGCCCATCTCAAGCAGTCCAGCTACAGGAGGGTGGGCACTGACCAGCTCATTCCAGCACATTCCATGGAGCCTCGCATTCATCTAGGATATCCAGGTCTTCTCTCCCAGCACTGCCTCCCAGAGACTCTCCTTAGCCCCAAAGCAAACCCAGGAAAGGCTAGACCAATCTCAGAGTTCCTCCGGTGTTTGCTGCCCTGAGTTATTTTTATATCTCATTTCCTTGCATTATGGCAATTTACATACTTCAGCAGAGCGCATGAGTGTCCAAAACACAAACCAGGAACAATAATGCATCACCGGGAGCTTCACAGAAACCCCAATCCAGAGGGGTTTCGGAAAACAGTTGCTAAAACAAGTGGTTCCCTCACCCCAAGTGGGAGAATTCTCAGCAACACTTGACAATAAGTGGACGTGATGAGGACCGCACAGAGCCGTAATTCCTGCCGGATTGCACATTGAAAGCTGTATTCAGCGTGCAGAGCCCATCAGAGGGGGCATTGTTGCAATGAATACCAAAGGGATTGCAGTGAATTACTGCTTCATTGCCAAGTGCTTCCAATTCCCTGCTCCTGCCATCTGTGTCCTCCGGAAGACATGCAGAAGCAAAGGTCCGAAATGGGGGCGGGGTGGGGGAGCTGGCTCCAGGCTGGTGGAAAGGAGAGTTCAGCTCGGCACGCAGAGGGAGACCCAAGGAATAGGATGGAAGCAGTCTTCCTCTAAGGTGTATGCAATGCAATGGAAAGACACTTAGGGTCAGAGACTGCGAGACCGTCTATGGTCCCCACCTAGTCAAGTTCCTTACAGAAACCTAAGCACACAATCAGATACGTTTCCCATCCTTGCTCAAACATTCATACCCTCACCCTCAGAAAGGCAGCCCTAACCTGTATTCACACATGGACAAACGCACAAACACACATACATCATTCATTCATTCAACAGATAGTGAGTGCCTACTCTGTACCAGCGACTGCAAGGCACTTGGCTTCTACACACACATAATGTGCACAGACACACCCACATTCTCACATGTGGGCACACACATACACCTACACTCATTGACATACTTGGGCTCACACACATCAGGCATAAACATGTTTGACAAACTCAGAAATCTCTTTTCTCTCTCCACTTCCACTCACTCACATACAAACACTTTATACATTTTCACAAATAAAAAGGAGCACCAGCCAGGCAGCGGAGAAGATGACAAGCTAATCAGCTGTCTAGTTCTGCTAAATTCTGAAAACATGTCTCTCTTTCAACTCAGTTGTTCTTATCAAGAGCTTTGTTTGTAGTTAGTTCATCTATTCGACAGTTCTATATTTAATGCTTTTGATTGCTAATATCTCTGATCTGGGTTTAAAATACAGCAGTGATGTGCCCCCTTGGGATGTAAATGTAGCAAGCAGGGTAATCTTCTTCCATGATGTAACACAGAGTAATGGAAAGATGCTAGCTCCCTGCATTTGTCTAAGAAGAACTTACCCAGGTTCTTTCTTCAAGTTCTATCTAACAACAGAATACCAAACCAAAAATAATGATAGTGAACACTTATTGAACACTTGCTGTTTGCAAGGCAATATGCTAAGTGCTTGCCTTGGACCACTTGGTTTTATTCTCTCTCGTCAATCCCCAAGAGAGAGTGCTGTTCAGTCGCTCAGNTCCCCACACACCCCAAACAGCAACCCGCCAGTCTACACCCACACCTCCTGTACTCCCAACCCTGAGTCCCCTCATCCCACCCCTGTACGCATCCCATAACTCCCCAAAGCATACATGCCCCATGCCTCATGCCCTCAACACTGCCCTCCCCACAACACACACACCCTGAACAGCTGGGAGGACTCGCGTGTCTAGTTTCTAAGCCCCCGCAGAGATCTAGGAGACCCAGTGGCGGAGCTCACTGTGGCTGGGGGTCACGGCTGGCCCTGCTTCCTCCAGGGCCCTTCCCTCACTCCTGGGCAGCTGGCTTCTCCCCGGTTTTGTTTTGAAAGGAAGCAACAGCTTGTACTCTTGAAAGAATTCCTAGAGGAGAAATAGTTGCTGTGGTAACGATGCCCAGTGGGGAGTAAAATCTACACTCCCCGGCTGTATTGACTCAGGGCTCTCAAGAGCTGCTCTGTCTAGAGAAAATGCGAGTGGCTATCCTTTCAAGGAGAGCACTCCGTCTCCCCACCACCAACCCATCTCTCCTCATGTGCAGGGCAGGGCCGCACTCAGGGTCTCGCAGGGTGATCGGAATGCTAAATAAGAAGTGTGTGTGTGTGTGTGTGTGTGTGTGTGTGTGTGCGCGCG